>PVKM010008178.1:0-39611 GCA_004027735.1 Carollia perspicillata
CAACAGATCTCTAAAATTTAGGCACCTACTGTCATGGAAACTTTGTATCTGTTGAACAGCAACCTCCCGTTGCCCCTACCCTGAACCCCCGGCCACTCCCATTCTACTCTGCTTCAGTGTGTTTGACCGTTTGACGTACTTTGTGTAAGTGGAATCAGGCAGTACGGCCCTTCTGTGGCTGGCTTACTTCCCTTGGCATGATGTCCTCCAGGTTCATCCGTGTCGTCACAAATGGCAGGATTTCCTCTTTATTTTTTTAAGGCTAAACAATATTCTAGGGTATGAATATACCATGTTTTCTCTCTTTGTTCATCCCTCAATGGACAGTGAGGTTGTTTCTGTGTTTTGGTTACTCTGAATAATGCCGCAGTGAACATGGGAGTGTAGGTGTCTCTGATCTCAGTTCTTTTGAATAACGGGATTACTGGATCATATGGTAGTTCTATTTTAAGAGAGAATGCCAGAAAGTAGGAACCTGTGGAGCTCTTCTGGGCCGCATGTCTTCCGGACCACATCAGTGCTTTGTGATTGAGTTTTACCAAGTGACGTCCTAGCTGAATTTGAAGGCTTGCCTAGTAAAAAAAATACGGTAAAAGATGACTGGGGAAAAAATTAAGGAGGGCCTATAATGAGATCATTAGGGTGGGGCTTTGATGCAATAGGAATGCCTTTGCAGGAGAGACACCATCAAGGTCAGATGAGCTCTTTCTGAGAGAGCACACAAGGAAGAGGTCATGTGAGCACACAGTGACATGGCAGCTGCCCACAAACCAGGAAGAGAGACTTCACCAGAAAACAGCAATGCTGGCTCCCTAATCTCAGACGTCCAGCCTCCAGAGCTGTGAGAAAATAAGTGTCTGTTGTTTCAGCCACCCAGTCTAGCTCACTTTATTATGGCAGCCCAGGCTAAGTCAGTGTACAGGCCCCTCAAAGTGGTCCCAGCCAGAGGATAAGGAAGCTGGCTGGTTTGTTCTGCATTCTCATTTGGTTGAGGACTATTCCTTGGGGCCCTGGTTTCCTGGCATTCAGGGCCTATACTGTGCAGGGACCGAGCATGCTCCTGCCCTCTGTGGGCCAGAGAAGTCCTCACTCTGCCTGAGCATTTCCTGCAAGAAGAGGCTGGTGGCTTCTCTGCCGAGTGCTGAAGGGATGTGGGCAGGGCAGTCTTGTCCACCACAGCTGCCAGGATGCACTTTACCTCCAATTTATACTCTCTTTACCCTTGTAGTGACTCATTGAGATAATCAGCTCTGTAAGGGCATAGACAGGATCTCTCCGCTTCACCGATGTATCACCAGTGCCCAGCAGAGAGCCTGGCACATTGTCGGGGGAGAGCCCTAAACATCTAAGTTCAGAATTGATTCCAAAGAACTGATGTGTAGCCTTATTCAGATGCATGAGAACTTTAGCAGGAGAAACTTCCTACATGGGCAAAGCAGCTGCTGCTTCTAGTGGTGGCCAGGTGGGAAGAATCCACACCCTCCCAAGACAGGGTCCCTTTTTATACAGGGGGTTAATAGTAAAACCTATGGTGGGTAGTCAGCTAGACCACCAGAAAGGACAGTGCATTCCTAAATTAGCAGATAACATTGGGCAGTTATCACACTCTATACACTCGTTAACCTCCTTCCTGGAGGCATGACATTTGTCTTTGGGCAGCATTCCTGATTTTCTGGGTAGTCAGCCAAGCCTGAGACTGTGGAGAGGTAAGAGTCCAACGTTTCCCAGATGCCTTTGCTGCTGGAGCCATATTGCATGGCAGTGAGTTCCTCTCCACATGTAACAGATGCTTGATACATATCTAGTGAATGTTTGGATAAATGAATAAATGGTGATCCCTTTCAGAAAGTAACCCAGGCATGTTATGCTGTGTGTTTGACAAGTAAATTACACGTGCAGCATAAAACCTCTAAGTTATTGTGACATCTGAATCCCCACACAAATAAATCACTGATTTTTCTCAACTAACCAATCAAGGCCTTACTAGGCTTTCTACATAAAGCTTAAGAGATAAATTTTTATCCCTTTGCAACAAATGCAGTCTTAGCACCTTTAAAAAAAGGTGCTAAGCCAGACCACTCCACACATTGTGCTAGGGTCAAAGAAGATGAGACACACGCAGCCCACCCTGCACAACTGCCGCCAGGCTCAGGCCTGTGACTCTCTCTGGGTGGCTCCCAGCTGCCCAGCGGCATGAACGCAGACCTGTGGAGCACCTGGGGGTGGCGTTATGGAGCTCCAACTCTACTCGGCGGGCACTGGACGAAGTGGAAGGTTTCCCAGCATGCCAAAAGCAAGACTTCGGAAGCAGTAATGGAACAGTGATTTTTAGGCAGGAAGGGAATGGCTGGGAGACCAGAGGGGAGGGAAGAGGCCTGAGCCAGCATGGGCTGACAGAAACTTGGGGGCTGTGAGCCACTGTCCAGAGTGAGTCACTAGATCTACTCCCAGAAAGACTGTGCTCCCAAATACTGCCAGGTGTGTGCCCCCCAGGCAGGAGACGGGAGGCTTCTTCACCAAAGAGAAAAACTCTCCACATACTGACATCTGACGGATGCAGCGTAAGAGAGC
This sequence comes from Carollia perspicillata, assembly GCA_004027735.1. Lineage (NCBI taxonomy): Eukaryota > Metazoa > Chordata > Mammalia > Chiroptera > Phyllostomidae > Carollia > Carollia perspicillata. The sequence goes on from PVKM010008178.1 coordinate 2,572, forward strand.
AGCGAAGAAAGCTCCAGTATGACCGTGGTGCAGCTGGCCTAGAAAGTAATCAGCCCGACGGAGCAGGAGAACTGAGAGTGAGTTGTAAGACTGAGATTGCCAGCAAAAGAGCGGAGCAAAAGATTACTGGATATACTTTCGTATTTGGAAAATAATAATAATAGGTGTTCGACAAGTCCAATCAAACATTTGAAGAGATTCATAGGAAACTGTGCAACTGTAAATAACAATGTAATTGTGGACTCCTGGAAAATAGAAAGTTTAAGAAAGGAAACATAATCATTGGAACTACCTGCCTTAACAGTGCATAATATCTGCACGCTTCTTCTTTATATAAATCGAGACTACTGACTTAACCAAAAATTGGACAGAGAAGGAAGGGAGCAAGTGAGCCATAAGTTGTAAGAGAACTAAAATCTCACCCACTATAACAAGAAACCAGTTTATGTTAAAATTAGTATTTTTAATTATTGAGAAAGAAAGGTCTATTTAAGAAAGTGTTGGAATTCCAGCCCTGGCTGGTGTAGCTCAGTGGATTGAGTGTGGGCCTGCGAACCAAAGGATTGTGGTTTGAGTCAGGGCACATGCCTGGGTTGCAGGCCAATTCCCAGCAGGGGACATACAAGAGGCAACTGTACATTGATATTTCCCTCTCCCTGTCTCTTCCCCTCTAAAATTAAATAAATAAAATCTTTTTAAAAAGTGTTGGAATTTTTAAATAAAATCCATTAAAAATAACATTAGACTCCCATCTTAATATAAAATCCAGATTTAAATGAATTAATAAACATTAAAAATGAGGGTTTCAAAAATGAACTTGGCATGGAAAAAGCCTCTCTAAGCAAGACACAAACTGCAAAAGCCATAAAGGTAAATTATGGACAGATTTTTTACAAAATTACATTTATTGGAGTGATATTGGTTAATGAAATTATATAGGTTCCAAGTGTACAATTCTATACCACATCATTTGGATGTTGCATTGTATGTTTGCCGTCCAAAGTTGATGGTCAGGTTTGGCCTTGAAAGAACAAGAAATTCAGGAGTGACAGGAACTACCATAAATCAAGTTAAACCAAAGCAACACACCTGAAAGAAAATATGCACAACATATTTAAGATAAAAGAATGAATACTCTATCGACACATGTAATTTTTAGCAGCTTTGCCTGGTTGTTTTTCAAATGTATCTGATCGATTTTAAAATATCTTGCCCCTTAATCATATTTTTGATAGTCTTATTTCTTTAAACACATTAAACTTACTTTATATTCTGAATCTGACATTCTAATAATTGCAGTCTTTGTAGTTCTGAGTCTGTATTTTACTGTTTTGGCCAGTGCTTCCTCATGTTAGCTTGTTTCCTGTTTTGGTTTGGTTTTTTATTATGAGTTCATGTTTGTTGAAACCTTGTACGTGAGAATTTTTTAAAACTTGGCTTAAAGGTTTTTCTGCAGGAAATCTGCTTTCACTAACAGAATGCCTGAGACCATAACCAGCTCAGGACCACTCTGAACCGTATTTACGTGTGAGGGCTGCTTGTGCTACGTAAGCGTGCGGGTTCCGGTTCCAGACCCGCCCGAGGGGTCAGCCTGTCGTTTACAATTCTCAGGGAACACTTCCCCCCTCCTTTACTGTCCCCGACTATGTAAGTGACTTTCCCATAATCAGTCTTGCAAATCTGATCATGTCACTTCCCCTACTTAAAAACTATAGGCCCACTTATTCGTCAGGTCTCAGCTCAAACGTTATTCCTCATTAATGCCTCCTCTCGCTGCTGCCCTGAAACTAGATCAGGTCCCCAAATGCATGCTCTTGCAGTACCCTGTGCTTCTCCTGGCAGCATTCCTAACAATGAAAGTCAATTATTTGTGTAACCACATTTCAGTGAAATGGTGTCTTCGCCAGCGGCTGACTGTAAACTCGATAATGCTGGGACCCTGTCAGTCACCTTCACTGCTGTGTCTCTAACACCCAACCTAGTGCTGGATATATACTGGTTGAGTAAATAAAAAATGAATAAGGAACAGTTTTGGAAATATTGCTGTCATGGAACGAATCTAGTTACCAGCTCTGTCATGCATGCTCTAGCTGCATAAATGTCTCTAAGTCAATGAATGTCTCAAAGTCTCAGTTGCTCACTTGTGAAATAGCATTAATAATACATACTTCATAGGATTGTTGTGAGGGTTACAAGTGGCATCGCTAAAGAACGACAAAATTGATCTTGGCAATGGTAGTTACTCAATAACTCGTAGTTTTTATTATGATTTGCCAGAGAGGCCTCATAAGTTCTGAGCAATTGTGCCCGTCAATTATCCTGAGCACGCCCATACAGCCAACTCAAACAGGGAGTAATGTAAAGAGCTGTCAGCCCATAACGAATCCCACACAGATATGATAATGGACAGATTATTCCGGAAATTAGATATTAGAATGATATAGACTTAAAACTCAACAATATAGTTTTTAAAAATAAGCCACTACTATGGTTTCATGGGTGCACACCTACATCAAAATTTATTAAGTCGTGAACTTTAAATCTGTGCAGTCTATTGTATGTCAATTATCCCCCAGTAAAACTTTTTTAAAAAAATAAAGACAAAAGTTAATCCATGAACAAAGAGTAGAATGAAATACATGACATATCTCTGTTATTTAGGATGAAGTCTGATTTATTTTATTTTTTTCCCATCACCATTTATCCCCCATACCCTCTTCCATCTCTACCCTCCCCTCCCCAGCCCTGCAGTCACCACACTGTCAGCATGTCCATGACTTTCTTCTCTTGTGTTCAGTCCCTCTACCCCGGGCCCCCTCCCAGCTATCAGACTGCTTTCTATGAGAGTCTGTTTCTCTTTTGCTTCTTAGTTCAGTTTGTTCATTAGATTCCACATATAAGGGGGATTGGCTTATTTCACTTAGCAGAATGTTCTCCAGGTCCATTCATACTGTTACAAAGGGTAAAATTTTCTTTTTTACCACCAAGTAATATTTCATTGTATAAATATACCATAGCTGTTCTATCCACTCATCGGCTGATGGACACTTGGGCTGCTTCCAAATCTTGGCTATTGTAAATAACACTGCAGTGAACATAGGTGTGCATATATTCTTTCAAGTTAATGTTTTGGGTTTCTTTTGAAAAATTCCCAGAAGTGGAATTGATGGGTCAAAAAGGAGATCCATTTTTAATTTGTTGAGGAAATGCCATACTGCTTTCCACAGTGGCTGTACCAGTCTGCATTCCCACCCACAGTACACAGGGGGCCCTTTTCTCCACATCCTTACCAACACTTGTTTGTTGATTTACAAGTATTGATGATAGCCGTTCTGACAGGTGTGAGGTGATATCTCATTATGGTTTTAATTTGCATTTCTCTAATGATTAGTGACATTGAGCATCTTTTCATGTCTTTTGGCCACATGTATGTCATCTTTAGAGAAGTGTCCATTTAGGTCCTTTGCCCATTTTTAAATTGGATTGTTTGGGGTTTTTTGGTGTTGAGTTTTATAAGTTCTTAATAAATTTTAGAATTAATGCCTCATCAGTTGTGTTGTTGGTGAATATGTTCTCCCACCATGTGGGTTGTCTTTTCATTTTGTTGATGGTTTCCTTTGTTGTGCAAAAACTTCTTAGTTTGATGTAGTCCCACCTGTTTATTTTTTCTTTTGCCTGAGGAGATATATCAGAAAAAACACTGTTATGAGCAATGTCCAAAATTTTACTGCCTGTTTTCTTCTGGAGTTTTTATACTTTTGAGTCTAACATTTAGGTCTTTAACCCATTTTGAGTTTATTCTTGTATGTGGTATAAGAAGGAGATCTAGTTTTATTTTTTTACACAGATCTGTCCAATTTCGCAATACCATTTATTTAATAGACTATCTTACCCCATTGTATGTTTTTGCCTCCTTTGTCAAATATTAATTGCCTTTAAAGGTGTGGCTTTATTTCTGGGCTCTCTATTCTGTTCCATTGATCTGTGTCTGTTTTTATGCCAGTACCATGCTGTTTTGATTACTATGCCCTTATAGTATAGTTTGATATTAAGTAGCATGATTCCTCCAACTTTGTTCTTCTCTCTCAAGACTTCTGTGGCTGTTTGGGGTCTTTTGTGGTTCTGTACTAATTTTTGGATTGTTCGTTCTAGTTCTGTGAAATTATTGAATATTTTGTTAACCAAATGGATCTATCTTTATTATTTTGCTTCGATTTAAGGGCAATTTGTTTGTTACAGTTTTTCCTTTTTTCATTGCAGTTTGAACTGCAGCTTGACAATGTCGATGCCATCATTGCTGAAACTCCACTCCTCAAATGTAAATATTTGCTGAAGGTTAATCTCGCTTCAACAGTACAAAAGGAAACAGCTCTATTTCAGAACCGACAGATGCTTTTTATGGTGATGCCCTGAAAAATATGCATAATGCCAGGGTTCTTTTTAAGGTACATCCTTCACAGATGAACTTTGGCCAAGTGACCAGTTGAGCATACAATTCAGAAATCATGGGTGTCTGCATGTGATTCAGGCGCCTGTATTTCTGCTACTGTAAACACAGCAGCAGTCAGCTGTACCGTTTGTTCATTCACCCCCGTGGAGTGCACCCTCACTTGGGTTGGCCAGCCCACAGACCTGTGAATAAACCCTGGGGCATAGAACTGAAAGGCGAGCAAGGGCTGGGAGGCGGTGCTTCTGTGAACTTGGTGAGAACTTTAAGACAGTGTCTTAGTGTGTGTTCCCCAAAAGCAGAGCCTGAGAAAAGAACTTGGGACACAGGTAGTTTATTTAGGAAATGACCTCAGGAAGCACAAAAGAGGAAGTAGAAGTGGACAGGAAAGGGAGAAATGCTAACAAAGAATGCATTACAAGTGAGTTACTGCTATGGGAAATGGGCACAGTCTCACTTGGGACGCTCTGAGGGGACATTTGAAAAAGCTTCAAACTTGTCCCGCTGAGGGACAGGGATGCCGGAGTATTTATCCACAGATTCACGGCCCTCTTTGTTTAAAGAGTGCCCTGGAAAGTGGGGGCATTAATTACACACACACACACACACACACACACACACCCTGCTTGTGGGCTGAGCAAGCCTTATTGGTTAAAGAGTGGCCTGGGACAGAGACACCAAAAAATCCTGAGCTGGCAGTGTGCGTAGAAACGACCCACGCTGCAGGCACAAAAGGCGCAGAGGCTGGATGAGGGGACATGGGCAGAGACATCATTGCCATCTGCTACGTGAGGGTTTAGGACCTTTGGCGTGATTGGATATCAGTGCTAGGTGTTGAGGCACATGTAGTGGCATGGTTAAAGCAAGGGGTTTCTACATTCTGAAGGAGGAATTTCCCTTTACCGTTTCCTCAGGATGAAATAAAATGGACAAAACGCCCAATTAGTCAGTCAATTCAGTTGATGTTTCCGTTGTTTCGTATCCTGCAGACAAGTGGTGGTTCAGCAACCTCAGCGTCACCTGAAAATCTCCCAGGCCCCGCTCCGGCCCTATTGCATCGGAACCTCGGGAGGCGGGACCCAGACGTTTGTGACGAGTGCTGCAGGCGATCCTGCTACACGCTGACATGTGGCAACTGTGGGTACAGGGGGAGCACTGCACGGAGAGGTTTCCCTTTCATCCCACTCACAAGTGAATGGACTGGAGGTAGAGACCTGTCCGGTTTCTAGTCTTCGTTGGATGTGAACTCGGGCAAATTTGGGGATGTTTGTGGGCCTTTTCCAATCTGTAAAACGAGCAGTTTGGGCTAGTGTACTGGAGTTTCAAACTTATTTTTTAAGCAGTGGAATACTTGCTTCTGAAGAAATTTCACTAGAAACACCAGCACAGGAGACATAAACACAGAGCTCCTGGGTTGCAGTATAGCCCGGTGCCCGTCTTCTCTCACCTGCCCTGCGATGGCTTCTTGACAGCACTGTGGTCTCTCAGAGTTCCGAGAATGTGGAGGGAGAATCACTGCGCTAGAAGACCCACAAGGTACCTCTGCAGCGTGATCTGAGACATCAGGCCCACCTAACCAGACTTTCCCTGATGACGGTAACTCTGAGACAGACCTGGGATCACAAACCTTGGACTCAAGGTCGCGGTGAACACCCCCACCCCACCCCCGCAGCAGGGTGACCTTGAGCAAGTCATATAGCTCCCATGGCCTCCGCGTCTCACTTATAAAGTGGAGTTAACTGTAATTCTGGTTCCACCTGCCTTTCAGGGCTGTGGGGAGGATCAAATGAAATCATGTATGTGGGCATACTTTATAGATGGCGAAGTCCTGTGTGATTGGAAGAGATTGTGGTGGGAGAAATCATCCTTTCAGGTAGTTGTGCTTTGTAACTGGTGCCAAAGATAAGTAGAAATAGAGAACGCAGATAGTTAAATAGTTTGTAGTTTCTCCTCTATCTTCAAGGGATGCAGATATAATTTGCCTTTTAATTAAAAACCTGTTTACCAGGAAGTATCCCTTTAAAGAAAATGATGCTTAAACAGATACATGAGTTAACTTGATGAGTCATTCTGCAAACCTTGTAAAAATAATGTTTGGGGTAATACTATCTAAAGAGATAATTAGTTTTTCTTAACAATTTGCTGCCCACATACTAATAAGGAGAAACAGTTTTGTAATATGTTGATTTAGCATTTGTTTGTAGCTGCCGTATGCTCAGAAAAATCTTGGTGCAACATTAATTCATATTTATTTAGCTGTTTTCCTCTGTCAGATGGGTATTCTTGAAGAGATTCATTCATCTACTACAAAGATGCCTGAAAAATACTAAACACTATGTTTTATGGCTTTTTTTTTTTTTTGCTATTAGGGAAGTCATGAATAATTTATTGTGGAACCTTTGGAAGACTATCTAGTAGGAATGTCAAACACGGTCGGTTACGGTGTTACAAGATAGTCAGACTGAAGACCCTCGGGGCAGCAGAAGGTCAGGATGATGTTTGAAAACTGTCCTCGTGAGAAACAGGTGTCTGCTGATGACTGTGGCCCCTTTGAAGGCAGCTATGACACGGACCTACCCACATTTCCTAAGTGTGTCTCGCTTTGCGTTCCCTAAACACGTCTGCCCATTACCTGGATCTTCACCCTCATACTGTTGCACACGGATCAGAATTCCCTGAGAAGGAGTTGGCACAGACCGGACAAGAAGTTGCTCACGGTCACCCCAGATTTGAGTGGGAAGGCTGTCAGCATTCTTGAACCTCAGAGTCATTGAATCTGACCCTGACTCAATGACTCTGGGAGCCATGGAGCAAGGCTCCTTTCCGTGTGCTCGTTCATTCATTCCAAAAGAGATACATAGCACCTTAGCATTGGTCAGGCACTGTGCTGGGGCGGTGACCTGAAGAGACAGGCCCCTGATGAGACATAGGTGATTCTGCGCCTCGCCTCCTGAGACAGTGCTGTTCGAGTCACCGGGGGACTGGCTCATTGTCCTGGGGGCAGCCCGCTGGTCTCTGACCACATGCGGGGTCATGGTATGAGCAAAGGGTCCTGGGGCTTTCTGTCCTTTTTTTTCACAGAACTTTGAAAAGTCATCCCCAAAATTTTCACTTTTCCACCTCGACAGTTGTCTCTTTTTGTCAGTAGGACAGAGGAACCTTCCAGCAAGCCTCACACCTGCCTTCAGAAGGAGCAAGTGCATCGTGATGCTGAGTTCCCCTCCAACTACAGACACATAGTCCTACAGACACATCCACTTACTTGCTGAAGGGGTGAGACCCAGAACAAGGAGCACCTCTGCTAAAATGAGAACTCGCTCTCTGTCTTACCCATAAGCAGCTCCGTAAGGACTGGTAGAATTGCCTGCTTTCTGTTTCTCCCAGCCTCCTCTTCTCTAGACCAGCGCAGCCTCTTTTAGCTTCTCTCACCTGAGTTCTCTGGGCTTGGCTTCTTGCCTCCTTGACCTCCGGACATTGCCTTCAAGCCCAGGCTTTGGCTCTGAAGCTCAGCCGTTGCTCACACATCGATATGATTTGCAGACTGCCCCTGCCCAGCCAAATGTGGTTCAGCTTCCTCTGATGCAGAGCAGCCTGGCCACCTGCCTAGGCCCAAACACACGGCAGTCACAATTTAAGGAATCAGTTTGGACACTACCTAGCAGCTCCCGCCTTCCCCAGCCCCTCCCAGCTGGAGCCATGAGATACCATCCTCAGGGAGACTCGGGCCTCCTCATCCCTCCAGTCGGTTTTGAGTAAGCGGTGCATCTCACAGCTTAATGTGCAAAACAAACCCCTGGGGGGGTCAGGCCAAAATGGATATTCTGATTTATTAGGTCTGGGAGCGATCAGACACCCAGGTTTCTAAGAAGTTACCGAGTGATGTCAATGATTCAGGAACTTCACTCTGAGGAATAGAATGAGAATGTATAGACTAGCAGCCTCAGCCTCACCACCTGGGCATAGGTCTGGAATAGATGATGATGATGGTGACAACGACGATGATGATTTTTTAAAATATTCTATTTTTAGAAAGAGGAGAAGGGAAGGAGAGAAACATCAATGTGTGGTTGCCTCTCACATGCCCCACACTGGGGACCTGGCCCACAACCCAGGCATGTGCCCTGACTGGGAATCAAACCAGCGACCCTTTGGTTCACAGGCCGGCACTCAATCCCCTGAGCTACACTAGCCAGGGCTTATGATGATAATTAAACATCTTTCTCTGTGGCCATTGCTGTGCTGCTAAGATCATTCTCTGCTTTCAAGGAACTTCCAAACCAGTAGAATAAAAGTGTTTATTTTGAGCCTAATACTTTATATAGCTCCACTCTCACAGCATCTGTATGAGATTACTATTATTCGTGGTTTATACACGAGAAAACAGAGCCTTAGAGAAGTTAAAGACACTTGTCAAAGGTTAACCGATGGGAGATAACAACCTGAATTCCAGTTCTTATCTCTCTGGCTCTGAGCCTTCATGCTTTCTAGGATATTTCAGACACCTTTTCCTTAGTCCTCTTGTGTTGCCCAAGTCCATACAGTCGGGCAACTCTTTGAACCCTTTGAACTCTGCTTCAAATCCCAGAGTTTGGCTTGAAAGTATGAACCCAGCTCTTTCCTCTTCACCCACCCATCCACCAGACTAGTTATAGATAATCTAAATATCTAGAAACACAAAGCATTGCTCGGTATTGCAAAATAGCTTCTAGGAATTAGTCACAGGAATATTCCCTTTCCTCTACAATTCACTCTCATGGTTCTTTGGCATTTCACACTCAGCATCAAGCACTTCAAAAAGTAAGTAATCTACATCATAGGCATTGTGAACAAACAAGCAAGCGGCACTAATTTATACAAACTTCGTTCTCTGACCTCTTCATTCAGGACGGTATACCTAATGGTCCAGCCAGCCTTTCCCTGGGGACATATAGAGAAGCTAGTAGAGCTCATGATGTGCCTTGTCCCAAATCTCAGCTCGGCCAGTCTCTGCCAAGGCTCTGGGAGAGCAGAAACAGTGGGACGGCGTCTGGGGCGGTCATCTGCTCATGGTTCACAGGGGCCCTGGCCTGTGGCTATGGCTTTGCCTTCTCGAGTCCTCCCTGCTCCCTCCTTACCCAGCCCTTTTTAGCAGGGCATACTTCTCCAGTAAGCAAGGAGCTGACTTCCTAGTGGCTCATTTATTCCCATTCTACTACCCAGCAAAGGACAGGGGGAATATTTGCTACAGCCTCATCTGCTTTATCTTAGAATGTCATCATTCAGCAAGAGTTAGGAACTGAAATGTATCACTTCCAGTTCTCCCTGACCGTTGTCATGTTTTCTCTGTTTACTACTGGATGCAATCCATTCTACTCAACACACTCAGTGTGACTTTTAGCGAGAAATCTTTAGCAAGATTTTGTAAATCATTCCCCATACTCAGAATGACACTTTTGGTGATCATAGAGCAGACTTAGGGCAATCTTCTCCAGACCCTAGTCACTCTGAGTGACACCTGGTACCTGTTTAAGGTTCCCTCCCGTCCCCTCACATGCCCAACAGATGGTAACACCCGCACAATCCAAGCCCACGTGTGCCTTGGACCTTCTGAGCCTTCAGCTGCTTGTAGCTTGATCCTCTGACCGCAGTTCCCTCTTCTTCTTCCCCCGTACGCTCTAGGTGGCCCTGACCGCACCAGGGGCAGCAGCTCTGCAAGTCACTCACACCCCATCAGACAGAATGTAAACACGTTTATGGGCAGTAGTTGGCTGTCTTGTGGTTTCCTTTAATTCAGAGTTAAAGCCCCCTCAGGGTTTGCCATGGTTTCTTTGCGAGTCCCAGAACAGTTATTTACCGTGACCATGAGGGTGGCTGATGGAGATTGAACCAGACGGACCACAGCATCCTGTAGTCAGTGTACAGAGGATTTGGGGCTTGTGTGGGCTTCACGTGCAGCTCGAGAACTTCTGAGTGTTGTTTGATCTAGTGCCCTCAGAAGCAATCCACAGTAAAATATCAAAGCTTTGCATGAATATTTTCCTTCTGGGAGTCCACTCAGTTCTAGAAAATTTTGTAGTCAAACTCTATAATTTTTTTTTACCTACAATGTTGACTGTATAATTTCGACAATTTTCAGGCATTCTTTGTTGCAAATTCTTTTGAAACCAGTGGTAAATGCTTAGTGGTATGGACAATATCGACCACAACTTTGAAATTTTAAAAAGAGGAAAAATAAATTATTTCATTTTAGGTGTTCTAAAACCTGACTAATTAAAATATATCTTTACCTTTTCTCAAGTCCATACGCTATTTTTTGTCTTAGAAAAATTTAAATGACCTTAATGTCAGAAGTATCTAGTAGCTGCTAGCCTACTCAAGTCTCCAGCTGGTGAGTATCAGCGGGCAACTCGTAAGATTATTGTCACAACTAAGAAGATATTTTAGCACTCAGCACATTTGCAAACATTCATTAATTATTCATTTATTCAACGAATATATAGCTAGTGCTTACTCTGTACCAGAAATTGTTCTGGGTTTCAGGCCTTAAAATGATGAAAAAGATAGTGTTTCTGTCTGCAGGGAGTTTATAATCTAGTGGAGGCTCGATTGGTTATTAACCGAATAAGTGAATGAATGAAGCAGAGAGAGGAAGAAGGCTGGGATTGGGCTGGCTTGTGGTCAGAGTAACCAACAATTTCTGACAATGCCCAAGGGCTTAGAGGAAGCCAGAGGAAGTCAGTCCCAGGTGTCTGAACCAGCTTAGTGACCTCACCCGTTCTCCTTACTCATGTTGGCCCTACAAGATGCTCTGTCTCCACATTCCAGTGCTTCGGAAGTCCTTGCTGCTTTCACCTCCGTCCTCCCTTTTGCTCCTATCTGCTCCATAATGTTGGCTCCAGAGACAGTGCTCCTCTTTGCTGGCTCTTTTGTGCCAGGCTCCTTTGGATTAATACTTCTTTGGCCTGGTTGTGGGTTCTCCTCCTTGCCTTCATCCCTAGATTCTCTCCTTGCGATCCCTTCTTACATTCCATAGCTGTTGACAAGTCCTGCCTTAATCGGAGCCCACGTCTAGTTTCTAAGCTGGAGCCTTAGCACCCTTGACCCACAGGGGAAGTAGATGTCAGGGCCTGGGGCTTAGCAGGCACGGGCTTATTTGGGAGGACCATGTGACGGAGGAGGAGAGTGGCAGGAGAAGATCAGGGGATCAGGGATTCAGGGTTGCCTTTCTGTCTGGCAGAGTAACTAAAGTGCAAAATAAAAAGTTACAGTAAGATCCAATCTTGTGAAAGGCAAGTGTGACGGGCTAGGGCCAAGGCTGACACTTGGTGGGCACATGGGTGTACATCATACCCAGGCTGTGTTAGTATTAATTCCAGACTCCATAACTGGAAGTCTGAAGCCATTGATCTGACAGTCTGGTTAGGGCCGAGAATCACACAACATACTGGTTAAAAGCGCAGGCTTTGAAAGGAGTCAGGAGAGGGTGCGAATCCCAATTCTGCTACTTACTAGCTCTGTGACCTTGGTTAAAACTGCTTTACCTTCCTGATCCTTAGTCTCCTTACCTGTAAAATGGTAATGGTAACACCTACCTCACGTGGATGTGGGGAGGATTAAATGAATGCATTTGGGATGACTGTGAGACCTCTTAAAAAAAAAAGGCCGATAAATCTTTGAGCATTTAGGGCTCACCATGAGGCTGAGTTGGGAAGGGATGGTGGTCAGCAGCCCAGGGCTGGCAGGACTGACTCCAGTTTCAACAGTAGTGTAGTGAAGTCATTTAGGTCAGGCTGCTGGAGAGCAATAGCATTCAGCGGGTGCGTTCTCCCAGTGGGTCTGCAGGAGAGGTTGGCTGGCAGTACTCTCGTATTGGCCATGGCTCCGCTATGAGCTCATAACCTTGAGAACTGAAGCAATGTGTCTCCTTCCTTTTAACGCAGACAATGGTGACCAAAAATTGAAAACAGACATACGTATCTGGCCCCTGTTGCTGAGTTCATTCCATACACCAAAGTGAGACAACTTTTTATTCTTCTGCTCTGGAATCTTCAGTTGCTCCTCATTTTTAACTGCATCATTTGCTCCACTTTCTAGACCTTTATAACCTGATTTCAAGTTATCAGTCACTCAGCTGCCTTTGCCTCCTGACACTCCCTCCTCTGTCCCACTGAGACCTGCATCTCTGAATCACAGTTTCCCTTCATCCCTTGGGTGCTTCACCTCCAGCTGACCTTGTCCTTCCTCTTTTTAAAATCCTACCCTTTCTTCAACCTGGTTCAAGTCTCACTTTGTCCTCCGAGGCCTTTTTGACTTGTGGAATGCTCATAGATCTACATATCCTGGAACTCCTGTAATACTTAATAGTTTAGAATTTATCACATTTCACGAAATCTAAGATGCCATCAACTGAAGATGCACCATTATTGTATGTACCGTTAGAAGAATGCTTAAAATTGAACTGGCAACCACAGAATGTAAGACACATCCTTACTTCAGAAATGCTAAACTGTGAAAGAGCACATTTTAGAATCAATGAAATATAGTAACTGTTTAGTGGTACATATTATTCATAACTATAGTGACATAATTATTATTTCCTAATCATTTATTTTCTGACTCTCTGCTAGAACGTATATCCATGAGGGTAGATTTCACGCCCGGCTCATTCACTAATGTTCCAGCACACTGTCTAGGACTCAACAAATGACAGAATAAAGAGACTTCTAAATTGAATGGAAAGTTCCTTAAGGTCAGTGATTATGTATTGCACTTACGTATCATACTTATTTTTTGAATTGACATATAACATGCATACAGTAAAGTGCACTAATCTTAAGGGTAGGGCCTAAGGCCTTTGTACGTGTGTGTACATCTGCATTATAATCACTCAGATTAAGGAACAGAACATTTTCCTACAGTGCTTTTCTCAGTGTTGAGGAAACGGGAGATATTTATCTGTGCCGTAGACCTCAGATTTGACTCACTACTGTTTCCACCAGCTCAGTGGCTCTCAGGCTCCACTGTGCGTTAGAGTCTCCCGGAAGGCTCGTAGAAACACAGATTGCTGGGCACTGTCTGCAGAGTTTCTGATTTACAAGGTTGGTGGCAGAGCCCGAGATTTTGCTTTTGTAATAAGACAATGCTGATGCTACTCCACTGCAGGGCTGGGTGGGGAGTCTTCCCAATGGAATTAAATGTCTCCCAAGTCAGGAGCTCATTCTAATCAGGAGTTTTCAACGTTTCTTCACCGTGGACAGCCTGGGCAGTGTGGTGAAGCCCAGGTACTTCTCAGAAAAATATTTCTAAATGGAAAAAAATAAAACACCTAGGACTGTGAATGACACCAACTGTGTTAAAAATGGATTGTTCAGGTTGTTTTAAAGTTATTATTAAAATCATAATAATTGCAATAATTGCAACGAGCCAACTGTAATGTGATATAAAATATTTGGGGTTTCTATTGGGGATAAACTCACACACCTCCTAATTAATACTACTGTGCTTGGTGCTATATTTATAATGGAAGGAAGTGATAAATTTCAGATAGACATTAGTAAAAATAAAGAACCTCAGTTAGAAGTCTTTGCCCTGGCACGATCTGAAATGGGATGTTGTAGCCTTTACATTTAGTGAAGTTCCAAAGGCTTCAATTCAGTGCAGTTCAATGTCATTATCTCCTATGGAGACACTGTAACAAATGCTCGACATTCAGAGAGGTCCTTATTGAAGAACCTCTCGTTTTGGTGAGGGAAGATCACAATATAAACTGATGATTGAAGTGGAGTGTGATATATGCAGAAACAGAAGTAAACCCAGGCACAGAGCAAAAAAATGGAGTGGTTTATGCAGAAGCGTGAGAGAAGAGGCTGCTATCTCAGTTAACTAGAACTGTGTTGGAGGGAAATTGTGGTGGTAGACTATAAAACATGCCTCTAGATATTTGGGCTTCCCCGAGTTGACTCCGATTTTGACCACAAAAATGGCCTTGGCAGAGAACACTAGCAAGCATGACACAAACACTTGCACATCGGGGTTTGTCTCTGGTAATGCTCAGGCTTCTTCAGCTGCCGTGTGAGAAGCTGGGGGCTGAGATTGCTCAATGGAGAGAAGCTGTGTGGAAAGTGGCCCTGCAGGATGAATGGGTGTCTTGGATGTTCCAGCCTCCGAGACACTCTCAGCTGAATGTAGCAGCATAAGAAACCCCAGCTGGGGAGTGAACAGTGTAAGAACAGCCCAAACAACAGAATCATGAGAAATAATACATCATTGTTTTAACCACTGTTTTTAAGCTATATTTTATCGATTATGCTATTACAGTTGTCCCAATTTTCCCCCTTTGCTTCCCTCCACCCAGCACCCCATCTCCCTCAGGCAATTCCCACACCACTGTTCATGTGCAGGGGTCATGCGTAGGTTCTTTGGCTACTCCCTTTCCTATACTGTACTTTACATCCCCAGGGCTATTCTGTAACTACTTATTTGTACTTCTTAATCCCCTCACCTCTTCACTCATTACTCCACACCCCCCTCCCATTGGCAACTATCAAAATGTTCTACATATCCATGATTATGTCTCTGTTCTTATTTGCCTAGCTTTTTTTTAGATTCAATTGTTGGTAGATATGTATTTATTGCCATTTTATTGTTCATAGTTTTGATCCTCTTTTTCTTAAATAAGTCCCTTTAACATTTCATATACCATATTTTTTCGGACTATAAGACACCCCCTGTCCCCGCCAAATTTGGGAGAAATAATGGTTGTTAATACTGTGTTGAGTTCTGTTTATATTTACATTGGTGAAATATTATGTTATTTATGTTATTAAATATTTTACCACATTTTTTGCTTCAAAATTTTTTTTCCAATTTTCCTCTAAAACCTAGGTGCATCTTATGGTCCAAAAATATGGTAATAATGGTTTGGTGATGCTGGACTCCTTTAGTTTTTTCTTGTCTGGGAAGCTCTTTATCTGCCCTTCCATTCTAAATAATAGTTTTGCTGGGTAGAGCAATCTTGGCTGTAGGTCCATGCTCTTCACGACTTTGAATATTTCTTGCCAATCCCTTCTAGCCTACAGAGTTTCTTTTGAGAAATCAGCAGAGTTTTGTGGGAATTCCCCTATAGGTAACTAACTTCTTTTCTCTTGACATTTTTAAGGTTCTCTCTTTATAGTTAACCTTTGGCACTTTAATATTATGTGTCTTGGAGTGGACCTCTTTGCATCCATCTTGTTTGGGATTCTCTGTGCTTCCTGGACTTGCATGTCTATTTCCTTCACCAAATTAGGGAAGTGTTCTTTCATTATGTTTTCAAATAACTTTGCAATTCCTTGCTCTTTCTCTTCTCCTTCTGGCACCCCTATGATGCAAATGTTGGAATGCTTGAAGTTGTCCAGAGGCTGCTTACACTATCCTCATTTTTTTGGATTCTTTTTTCTTCTTGAGTTTTTAAAAAGATTTTATTTTTATTTATTTATCTTTAGAGGGGAAGGGAAGAGAAATATCAATGTATGGTTGCCTCTCATGCGTCTCCTGCTGGGAACTGGCCAGCAACCCAGGCATGTGTCCTGACTGGGAATCAAACCACGATCCTTTGGTTTGCAGGCCTGAGCTCAATCCACTGAGCTACACCAGCCAGGGCTTTCTTCTTGATTTGATTGGCTGTTTTTCGCTTCTTTATATTCCAAATCATTGATTTGATTCCATTTTTTCCACTCTACTGTTGTTTCCCTGTAAATTGTTCTTCATTTTCATTAGTGTACCCTTCATTTCTGACTGGATCTTTTTCATGCTGTTCAGGTCCTCACTAAGTCCTTGAGCATCTTTATAACCAGTGTTTAGAACTCTGCATCTGACAGATTGATTACTTCTCGTTTAGTTCTTTTTTTGGAGGTTTGATCTGTCCTTTAATTTGGGCCACATTTCTTTGTCTCCTCATCTTATCTCCTCCTGTGTTTGTTTCTGTGTATTAGGTAGAGCTGCTTTGACTTTGTGTCTTGGTGGTGTGGCCTAATGTAGTAGGTGTCCTGTCTGGTCCAGTTGCACAGTCCCCTCTATCACCCAAGCTGAGTACTCAAAGTGCACCCTTTGTGTGCGCTGAGAACACCCTCCTTTTGTAGTTGAGACTTGATTGCTGTTGGCAGGTCAATGGGAGGGATTTATCCTGGCCAGTCAGCTGCAAGGACTGGCTGTGACCACTGACCATCCACCTCTGCCCTCCATGGAGGATCAGCTGTGCAGAGGCAGGGTGGTGGTGCTCTGATGTAGTCTGTAGCTGTCCACTGGGTACACAGGTTCCGGGGTTTCCTGGGTGATGTAGGCCAAGGTGATCCCTACCTGTGTTTTGCCCAGGGCCACCCTGCCTGAGCTATAAAGCAATCTGACATGTTTTTTACTTTTTCTGGGCTTGGAGATTCCCAGGCAAAGCCAAGCTGTGAACCTGGGCTGGCTGCTGCTATTGCTATGCATGAGGTTACTTAGCAAGAGGTCCAAGGGCTGGGGGCTTACTGAGTCTGACTGTTGCTTGTTTGAGAGGATTTAGGGAGTTGTGAAGCATGAGCCAAGACCAGCCATTCATATGGAAAAGCAGCTTTTGTGGGTGCATAAATTGGGTGGGACGGAGTCTCAGAGGATTTCCAGGGCGGTGTGAACAGTGTTGGCCAGGTTGATGGAGTCTCAGATATGGCACCTGGCTGCCAGCTCTGTGGTTCTGTGGGGGAGGGCTCCAAAAAAGGACAATCAGTGGCTTCTGCCTGCTTTTCTGTCTGAGAGAAAGCTAACCTCCAGCTCTCTCTTTGATGCTTCAGTTCCTCCCTATGTGCCACTGGTGTCTTTCAAGCTGCTATCCTGGTGCTGGAGCTCAGAGGGAGTCAGTCTGATCGGTCCGTGTGTGGGTTCTTTAAGAGGTATTGCTTGGGACTCTTGAAGTTTCTTCCATTGACTCAATCCCTGCTGGATTTTATAGCTAGAAGTTTTGGGGGCTTATCTTCCTGGAACTGGAACCCTGGGCTAGGGGGCTTAGGATGGGGCTAGGAGTCCTTGCTTCCAAGACATCCCTCCACACGTGGATGTGGAACCAGCAGGTCCTGTGATTCTACCCCTCCTACCAGTCTGGACGGATTGGGTTCTATAATTCTGTAGTTGTCAGACTTCCATTCAACTCCATTTCTGATGGTTCTGAGTGATGGTTGTTCTGTATTTTAGTTGTAATTTTCATGTGGTTGTACAAGGAGGTGAGCTGTGTTTACCTATGCTTCCATCTTGACTGGAAGTAACCACTATGTTTGGAGTGGTATGCTACACACCAATAGCTAGCTGAAAAGCTGCAGAGGACAAAACACTGTAAAATAAGTGGATGCAGAGATTTTTCTGCAAATGAGTAAGAACAGGTTCCAGGGACACTCATGCATTTCATACATTTAAATCCTGTAAGATCTATGGCTAAAGAATTGCCCTGATAATTATGACTCTGGTAAACTTAAATGCTGATACTCAGAAAGTGATTACTTTAAAATCATGCTCTTAAACCCTGGGATTTTGAGCTGGAAAATATTCAGAATGTATGCAGCCTAACCCTCACTTTAGAGATAAGGGCAGTGAGACATGAGAAGTTAAAAATTATACAGTATGTTGTTTGTAGGGTCCCGAAGGGAAGCCAAATCTGCTGGTTTCTAATGCAGTGCCTTATAACAAGTAAAAAATAGTAATGTGTAGATTATCATTTCCATCATCTTATTTTATTCTAGCAATAGACAAAATGAATATTTTTATTCTTTCCAATTTTTTAGATGAAAAACCTGAGATTTCAATTTGAAGAGAACTGCTCATTTCATATCACTCATAAAACCAGGACTAGATTTTATGACTCTGGTTTAGGGCTTTTTCATGATATCATGTTGCCTGTGATGTTCACTAGAAAAAGCAAGGAAATAAGCTAACATATTTTTGAAAGAGAATCAGTAGCAGGCACTAATCTGATTCATCTTTGAATTCCTTATGGTGATATTCCATGCATATCACAGTCACTCAGTAAACACGTGTAAAATGAAATGAATACATGAGTGAATGAATGAGTAACTGAACAAACAAGGGATGAAACACGATCATGTTTCCTTTTTTCCAGGCATTACATTCTTGATGTCTATGGTTGGTCAAGATTCCCCTGTACTGGAAAAAGGCTAGGGAATAAAAATGCCTGTCAGTAGTAATGACAGGATTTTGTAATTATTGTGCTTTGAATTCTAAATCAGAGTAATGAGTACAGAGGTATGTTACATATTTCAATACGTCTTTCCTATGCTGTATGTAGTACCTCAAAAGGCCTTCTATGACATGTCACAATGGGAGAAATTAGGTGAAGGGAGACCTTCCAACTGAGTCATCAGGAAACAAAGGTTACTTCTCGACTCCCAAGGGGGAGAACTGAGGTAGAGCAAGTGACTCAGATAGCTGTGAGCAGCCTTGTCCAACGGAACTACAGTAAGAGCCATATACTTAATTTAAAAATTTCTAGTAGCCACACACAAAAAAGTAAAAAGAGACAGATGAAAGTAATTTTGATATTATATTTTCTTTCATTCCTTATGTCCCAAATATTATCTTTTCAACATGTAATCAATACAAAATTATTAATAAGATATCTTCCCTTTTTTTTTTCTGTGGGTGTTTTACGCGTATGTTATATCTCATTTCAGACTAGTCACATTTCTACTGCTCAATAGCCGCATGTGGCTAGTGGCTGTCATTTTGGCCAGCACAGACCTAGTGCTGACCCAGGACACAATGATTCTGTTAATGAGCAGGTGACAGTAATTTCAGCAGACAGGAAGTAGTGTCCTAAGGAACACTTGAGGAAATTACCCTACTTTAGTCCAAATGCATAACCCAGACCACTGCCTGGAGATTGCACTACCCCCTGGGGAAGTTAGGCCCAGAGTTTCTGAGCGAGTATCTTAACCTTCATATAACTCAGTTTCTCATCTGTTACCACTCAGCTGCTCGGATGATTACACGGAACAATAGGTAAAAGCATTTAGTCAACACCAGGCAGGTAGGAAGCACTCAACAGTAGCTATAGTAACCTACTAGAATCTCACCTTATCACGCTAACCAAACCCCCATTTTGGATTTTTAATAAAAGTTCAGTAGAGCTCCCTACAGATCACTATCTTGTTTTCTACGGCAAGTACAAAGGGCTCCTGGGGAAGGTGAACTAAAAAAAGAAAAACAAACAAACCCCCAAAAGCTAGCCTACCAAAAGGAATCTCGTATTTAAAAAAAAAAAAAGTGGTGTTTCTTTAATACCACTTATATATAACACAAATATACATGACATAAATTCGACCATTCAAACCATCTTCAAATGTGTGGTTCTGTGGCCTTTATTACACTCACATTATTCTGCAGCCATCGCCGTCACCCCTCTCCGGAACTTTTCCAAAACCCCACGAGGACACTCCGACCCAACAGCCCCCAAACCTGCGTTTCCAGCCCCCGGGGAGCACTGTTCTACTTTCTGTCTCTTTGTATTTGACTATTCTAAGTTTCCCTATAACATTTGGGGTTTTTTTCAAAGTAACATTTGTTCTTTCTATAAACATTATAATAAGAAAATCTGTTCTAAAACACTGATAGAATAAACCCAGTGATTTTTAAAGCAATATGATTAATGTTGGAATGCATGTCGATCCTGCCCAGGTGAGAGGCACTGAAGTGACAGGCTGCGGGGACTATACCTACGTATCTGAGCACGTGATCCCCACAGAGGGGTTTCCTCTTCCTCACGTTGTGAGAGGAACTCTGTATGAGAACGCATGCACGTATACGCATAAAGGTTATGCATAGTGATGCCGAGATCTTCATGAATATCAACAATCTTCCTGGTATAGCAGACACTTGGGTTCTAACCTTGACTTTGTCACTAGTTTGCCATTTGGGCCAGGCTTGGGGCCTGATCTTTTCAAGTTCCTCCAGTCTTCCATCTGCAAAATGCAGATACTAATGGCTGTCCTTCCTACTTCCTGGGGTTGATGTGAAGATCAAACAAGATAATCAAAGTGAAAGAGCTTTGAAACAAAGCCCTGTAGAAATGCAAGGCATTATTAAAGACTGTGGAGAGATTGTGAACACAGTGTGATTCAAGGCCAAAATCTTGTACTTTCGAAATTCAAAAAGATACTCAGTATCTACAAATTATGTAGAAAACCAGACGCCTGCTTTGGTGACTCAGTCCCGTGACTGAACTGTGTTCAGAGTGCCGTTCATTTGATACCTACTGCTATAAGTCATCTAACCACATTGCCGCACCAGATGTAATTGTACAGCATTTCAGCAATATCTTCAGGTTTTGGTGGGTAAGAAGTTATAAACCCTCAAAGCTTCAGGGCAAAGCGATGTCTTCACAAGGAAGTTATATTTTTCTTTTCATTTTTACTTTTTTCCCAGCGGCAAGAGAGCTGCTCTTCATAACACATCTACTATGAGAGACCTGCCTGCCAATGCAATTTAATAAGCACTTCGGAGTGCCTAGGAAAGTATAAGTCATTTAGGGTAGAGAGAGCTGTCATCCTCGACCCTGCAAACGGCACTCCTTTTCATTTCCGGTCCACAGAGTTGCAAGAATTTTATCTATGTTCAGACAGGGGTTCCAAATTCAGACAGCCCATTTCCACCTGGAAAATGCCTGCAGGCCCGTGCTCCTCCTGCGTGTTTCTGAGCTCACTTCTCCCCTCTCATTCAGTTTTCACAGATCCAGCGCAGGTCTTCACATTTCAGTTTAGTGTGCCTCCCCCCCACCCTCCCCCCCAGGATTCACTTTCTCCTTCCAGTGCATTACTGTTAGATTACTCTTCTCTTTCCAAAAAGTGTAAGACCTCTCTTGTAACAATTATCATACTATTATTTATTGAGATCTTCCCTGGGTCAGGCAATGTGCTACGTGTATTACAGCATCTCCCTTACATAGGACAGGTAATGTTACTATTGAATTTCTATTTTTTTAAAGAAAATTTATTTATTTATTTTTAGAGAAAGGGGAAGGGAGGGAGAAAGAGAGGGAGAGAAGCACTGATGTGAGAGAGAAACATTGATTGGTTGCTTCTCAAATGTGTACCTCATGCATGCCAAGACTGGGGACTGAACCTGCAACCAGGCATGTGCCCTGACCGGGACTCGAACCAGAGACTTTTCATTTTGCGGGATGATGCCCAACCCAGGGAGTCACACTAGTCCGGGCACTATTTCTATTTTGTGGGAGAGGTACAGAGGCTTAAAGAGGTTAAGTGACTTTTGCAAAGTCACAGTGTAGCTGACTGGTGGAGTTGGGACATGCACCGTAGCCTATACATTTAATAACTGGCCTGAACTATCGGTACCCCCTTGTCTTTCTCTTTGATATCAGCCAAGAATTCTGTGAAATTTAGGTTTCACTTATACACAAACCATTTTGAAGAGTGGCAATCTACTATAGGTTAAGAGGAACAAGGCACTGCTGACTTGATATAATCACGTTAACTAACATTTATTCAGTGCTCGTATGTGCAAGGCTCTCTGCTAAACACACGCACTTTCTCATTTGAACTTTCACAACAGACGTAGAGGGCAGCATTTGCATCCCTTTAACAATTAAGCAAACGGTACAGCACAGAAGTGTAACTGTAAGGTCTTGTTAGAAAGTGGTGGGGCCGGTATTTAAAATGTGCCCATTTGACATTAGAGCTCTAGTTTTTAACCTCTGAGCCACACAACCTCTTTGGATGAGTTGAGGGCCCCCAACAAGATCCTGTCTCAAAATTTCTCTCCCACTCACCTGCCTCAGACCTTGAAGTGAGAATCCTGAGCCCCTCCCTAGCCGGTAGGGGTGTTTGTTTCCTGGGGAGGAGTGGCACTGGGAGCAGCAGGCACTGAGCTCCTTCGAAGCCCTGTAAAAGGTCATGCAAGGCACACCCAGGTGAGCCAGACCCAGTACCCGCCCTCCAGGCTGGAGAGGTAGAGGAGGAGATAACCAAGGGAGACACAGTCAACACTGAAAGGACGTACCATAACAAATGAGGTCATGCCACTCCTTTGCTTAAAATCTTTTACCAGCAGCCATCACCAACAGGATACAGCAGCTCCCCCTCCTGTATCTAACTCCTTAGCCTCATCTCTGCCTGCCTGTCACACACCTTGTACACCAGCCACTACATATGACACGCATGTCCATGTCTTTCTGCTCTCTACACCCACTATTTTCTCCTGCTTCCATCTGACCTAATTTATAACCCTCCCTCAAGACTAACCTTGGTAATTTCCTCAAAAAACTAAAAATGGAACTGCCTTTTGACCCAGCAATTCCACTGTTGGTGTTATATCCTAAGAATCCTAGAACACGAATTCAAAAGAGCCCATGCACCCCAATGTTCATAGCAGCACATTTTA
This sequence comes from Carollia perspicillata, assembly GCA_004027735.1. Taxonomy (NCBI): domain Eukaryota; kingdom Metazoa; phylum Chordata; class Mammalia; order Chiroptera; family Phyllostomidae; genus Carollia; species Carollia perspicillata. The sequence goes on from PVKM010008178.1 coordinate 25,415, forward strand.
CAATAGCCAAGTGCTGAAGCAACCTAGGTGCCCATCGGTAAATGAGTGGGTCAAAAAACTGTAGTACATGTACACAATGGAATACTATGCAGCAGAAAGAAGGAACTCCTACCCTTCAAGACAGCATGGATAGAATTGGAGAGCATTATGCTAAGTAAAGTAAGCCAGGCGGTGAAAGACAAATACCATATGATCTCACCTATAAGTGAAACCTAATCCACAAAACAATAAGCAAGAAAAATAGAACTAGAGACACAGAGATAAAGAGCAAACTGACAAGGATCAGAGGGGAGAGGGGAGGAAGATAACGGGAAAGAAGGGGAAGGGCCATCAAGGAGCATGTATAAAGGACCCATGGACAAAGCCAAAGGGGGTAGGATTGAGGGTGAGAGGTGGGTTTGGGTGGGGCAGGGGAGAGTGGTGGGGGGGAAATGGGGACAACTGTAGTGGAACAGCAACTTAAAAATTGAAATAAAAAAGACTTACCTTGGTCACATTTTATTTAAGCTTTTATTGCCCTCCTTTCCCAATGTGTGACCCTATAATACTTACTACACCTAGTATAGCAGTTATTACCGTAAATTGGAATTATTTACAAATTTGTTTCTTCAAAGGCAGGGAGAGTGGCCGAATCCTGTCTTGCATGCTGAGTGCTCTCCTAGAACAGGGACAGAGTAGACTCCAGAAGTTTGGGTGAGAGCTAGAGCACGCACATGAGCACAGGGCAAGGATTCCTCCGCCGGGTTAGTGGTCCTGCACCCAGCGCTGAAGGATGCCTTTGGGATTCCGCGTTGGTAAGTTTGGGAGGAGGAAGACCTTTGGAAGAAGCCAGGGCAGGCTGACCTGGGGCCGGCCTCATTTACCTGGACAACAGTAACTGGGGAGATGATGAAGGAGAAGGCCTCACGGTTCACCAACTTGGAAAGTTTGTCTGGGCCGGCCCCATCATCAGTAATGTTTGAAATTTGGCTACGATACAATATTGTATTCATAGGCATGCCGGTCTCCCCACCGGTCTGCACCTTCCAGCCTGTGCCAGTCCTTTTTCTACACCCATAGGGTGGCTCAGGCCGTACACCTTGTGCTCACTGCTTCCCCGGGTGTTATTTTATTAGAAACTTGGAAAGGATGACCTCATTGAATCCTCTCAACCTGTGCGGTATTTTTATCTATTTTACTGGTGAGGAAACTGATGCCCGGAGCGGTTTTAACCGCGTCTCGCTTGGGTCACAGTAACGTTCGGCGCCCCTTCCCACGCTGGGTGGTTGACGCCGAAAGAGTGGATCGGCCCCTCGCGCTCCACGCTCTGGGGTCCGAGGTCCCCTAACGCACAGCGTTAAAAAAACAAATAAATAACAGCGCTGCATTCTTTGCGCAGCTAAAAAGTTGTTTCCGGGCAAAGTACGCTTGAGAAGGCCCGGACGGGAGGACCGAGAGGGCCCAGGCGCAGAAAGACACCGACAGGGCGGGAGAGGGTGGGCGAAGGGCCGGCAGGGGGCTGCAGCCCGCGGGCGCCGAGGGCGGGCCGGGGCGGGCCGGGGCGCAGGCTCGGCGCGATTGGCCCGCAGCCCCGGAGCGGCCCCTGCGCGGCGCCCGCCGCCCGCGGGAGGAGCCAGCACACGCAGCCCTGCGCTGACAGCTGCCGGGCGACACCTGGAGCGCCGGGCTGGCCAGCGAGCCGGGCAGAGCCGCCAGCGCCCCGCCGGGGGAGAGGAGGCTCGCGCTGCCCCGGTCCCCGGGAAGGTAACGCGTCGCGCCCGGGGCTGCGGAGTTGGCACCACCTGGCTTGGGTCCGCGGGTAAGAGGCTGCGGAAGGCGGCGAGACGCGCTCCCTACCTGTTTGCGACCCGAAGCGCGCCCGGGTTCTAGTCTCTGCATTTTGCCTGCTCGCTGTGTTACCCCGGGCAGCTTTGTCTCCCTCTCTGGGTCTCTGTTTACTTTGTTCAATGAGGGTGTCTTCTGAGTTCTAAAACGTGAACTGCGTTTAGGCAGCCCGCAAGCTCCCTTTCTCAGTTTCCCGCCTACTTAAGACCCAGCTGCGCGGCCCAGAGGGCCGAGTCTCCAGGAAACTCAGCTGGCTGGATTGGTGGGGGTTCTGCTGGGCGGTCCTGTTTCCTGCGACTTTTGAGGACCGAGCCGGGGTTGGGAGGGCTGCCGGCAAGACCTGGCTGCGGAGTCGCTTCCCCCAGGTTGCTCAGGTGAAGTAAAGCAGGACATCGGGACCTATCTACAGGTGGGGTGTTGGGAGGGGAATTGGGGGGCTGATGATTTCTACTGGGGAAGTAAGCAGATTTGTTTTGGAATTCTCTTCCTACACCCAGACCTGTCCTAAGGTGAGTTTTACATTAGGTAAACGGTATTTATCATCTTTTATGGTGGAAAACCAACTGCCTCAGTGGCTAAGTCATGGGGCTCCACCAGCATGTAGGAAGTGGGCCTCCCTCTCCCCTTTCCTCCTTCCTCCCTTTATAAACCCCCGTCCTGATAAAAAGTCCTTATTTTCATTTGGTGTTGGGTTGTGACCAGCAGACTCCCTGCAGGGCTTTGTGCTGTGAGTTGAGATGGAAGCCTCGATAAGAACAGACTCAATCACACTGTCAGCCTCCTGACCCGCACAGCCTGGAAGGGATGTGCAGAGGAAGCCCGGTGGGGTTTAAGACAGACAGATGAACACTGGAAGGTGGGATGGATTCAAACTGCTGCCCAGCTTCCTGTCCCCTTCTAGGCGGCATTCCCAACTAGGGAATAGTGGCCCCAGCTGTCAGCCGGATGGAGCCACCCGACAGAGGAGGATGGTTGCAAGGAACTGAGGACTTGGATGGGTTTCGGTGGAAGTTCAGCATTCTCTCCCCTTCCTTCCCCTCCCCCCTATGGTTCTTCTGCTTTAGGGTGGTTTCCAGGTGAAATCAGATACAGGACTCTTCTAGAGTTGTGGGGGAGGTGGGATGCAAACCAGTGGCAATATTTACTATTTTTATTGGGTGCTTATGGGCCAGACACTTTTCTTTGCATACGATGTGTCCTTAATTCTCACAAACCCTCACGAGGGATGGGATACTGCCATTCACCCCATTTAAAGTGTTTTTCTTTTTCTTTTTTTTTCAGTCCTCACTTGAGAATAAGTTCATTAATTTGAGAGGGAGAGGGAGAGGAAGAGAAGTTTGCGAGAGAAACATTGGTCGGATGCCTCTTGTATATGCCCCCACCGGGGACCAGGGATGGAACCTGTAAACTTTTTGGTGTACAGGACGACACTCCAACCAACTGAGGTACCTGGCCAGGGCTCATTTACCCTATTTCATAAATGTGAAACCGAGACTCAGAAAGATCGGGTCCCTGAGCCACATGGCTAGTAAGTGGCATACGTGGGATTCAAATCAATTCTCTCTGAATCTAAAACCTGTGTTCTTTCTACCGTTTTGATGCTCCTTGTATAAGAACAAGCTGGAATAGTAATGGCAAAAATGAGTATTGAGTTCTTACTAAGTGCCAGACACTGTTCAGAACGTTTAGAGGTGTTATATCATTTTTGGTGCAGGAGCGTAGGTGGTTTTGGTGGTGATTAGTGACTGCCTCCGCCTCTCTCCAGCAGCTCTCCCGGTCCAGAGCGCCTGCCTGATCCCCGCCCAGCTGCTTGGGAGTGGGTGGGGCAGGGGCCCTGTTTGCTGTATCCCAGAGGTGGTTTGAGGTCTAATGAAAGATTGATTGTCCACCTCTGATCCGTTAGCCCTGACCGTTGGCTTGTGAATGATCCCACTGTCCCCTAAGTGGCCTTTCTCAGGCTTCACTCAATAAACATTTGTGGAATGACTGAATTAGCACCTTGTGCTGCGTAGCCGGCTGTCCTGCAGACATGTGAGGCAGCCCAGAGGTGGCCCCAGGAGCCAGGATGTCAGGCCAGACAGTGCTTACCTCTCTCTGGCTGGGGAGGTGAACTCTGCTCCTGTGGCTTTTGGATTTCCCTGGTAATGTATTTGCTGCCACCTGTTTCATAAAGAATTTTTAAAGGTCTAGTAGATGAAGAGACATTTGACCTAAAAAAAAGCTAACAGTAAAAGTGATTTTATTAATAAGGTTGCTGCTCTATCAAAAAGTAGGGGAGAGGGGAATCGCTTGGTGAGGTTTGCCTTAGGGCTCCTCCCCCCCCCTTTCCCATTTTCCCATCCAGGGGTCTCGGAGAGCAGGGCAGACTGACACAGGCTCCTGGGTGCGGGGAGGGCCTCAGGTCGGTGCCAGACAGCTTGGAAATCGGTTTCAGGATCGGTGCATTTTTTCATTTGATTTTGTATGTAGAATTTGGTATGTATGTGTATATATTTTTTCCTTTTCCCCAAATCCTTGTGTAAAATCAGTGTCCCGGCACACTGGGGCTGAGAGCACTGGGATGGAGAAGAGGCAAGGCCAAGGTCTGTCTGGTCTGGGGACTCAGAGTGCTGTCTGCATTTTCCATTTACTTGGTTCACAGTAACAGTGCTCCCAACCCCCTGCAGAGATAACCCCCTTTCCCATTTTTCAGGATGAAGAAAATGTTTTAAACATAAAAACAATCTTTATGGTTTGTTTTCTTATCTCCCCACTCCCCCCACCCCCGCCAGCTTTACTGAGCTATAACTGACATATAACATGGCATCTAAGGTGTATACCTGATGCTTTGATACATGGAGATACTGCTACTATTTTTTTTGTAGTGGGAACATTTAAGATTAACTCTCTTAGTAACTTTCAAGTATATAATTCAGCATTGTTAACTATGGCCACCATGCTGTCATTAGATCCTCAGAACTTACCCATCTCTCTACCGGGCCAACGTTGCTGCACTTCCCCACCCACCTCCAGCCTCTGGCAATCACCGTTCTGCTCTCAGTTGCTATGAATTCAGCTCTTTATGGATTCCACTTATGAGATTATTGTTGGTCGTTTTCTTATTTCCAAAGCTATACATGTTCATTGTAAAAAAAAAGAAAACACATTAGCATTAATAATATACTGCTAACAGTCAGTACATCCATCCTCAAGATCCAGCCTTCCAAGTCTTTTTTCTGCATCTATGAGTAAATATTTTTGGAAAGGAACAAATTAATTATTTTTGATGGAATGATTCTCAAAGCTAAGAGCCATCACAGATTGTTTTTGAAAGAATGGAGAGAATTATGAATAATTTAAAACATCGTCAGGTTAGTCCTGTTGATGAACCCCCAGAGCGCCCCCACAGTGCACCTGTGTCACTCAGTTTCCTGCGGAGAAACACCTGCTGCGGGGCTGCTGCTGGACTTGCACGCGCAAGCTGTGCTCCTTTCCCAGTGACTCACGTGTCTGAAATGTGGCAGCGAAGGTTGCTTTTCGGTGCTGTTGATGTGCAAAATTTGAGAAAACTCTAAAGCTAAATTGCACAGCAAGGAGGAGAGAGCCTTAGGCAAGGTCATTGTTATGGCATTGCCTTGTATTATCTGTTTGACTTGGGGCAGACCGGTAGTTTCCCTGAACCAATTTTCACTTCTGTAAATTGGAGATGATTGCCCTACTCTACCATGCTCTACCGGAGTCACTATGAGGACCAGTGTCAAGCGTTATTGTAACTTGCATTGCATGCAAGTGTGCATGTATCTTTTAAAAAAGTTTAGATGTAGAAAGATAAAACGCATTGTCACTCTATAAAATGCTGGAATCTAATTCTTGGGTTTAACGTTAGTAGGAATGAATTACGAATGCAAATACTCTATTTGATCCCCACTCTAAGATTTCTTCAAAGCATGTAGAATTCCTTGATGCCTAGCAGCTCATGGATCTTCAGAAGAAAAGGACAGAAAATAATCTCATTTCACAAAATAAAAGCAGACGTGCCAGTCAGGGGCATTCTTCATTTGCACAGGGCTCTCAGAGCTCCTGGGAGCTGTGTCTTTTTGCTTTAAGCAAGGCAGAGTCATGCAAGGAAGAAGCAATGACAGCAGCTAGAACGGTGGTGTGCTTGAGGGGCCATGGAGGGGCATGCTGCAGGGCTGCCTGCAGGCACACGCCCGGCTCCTGGAAGCTCGGGGGAGAGGAACGGACCCCGCACGGGCAGGCAGATGGCTCGGCTTCTATTCCTACCTCACAGGCAAGCTGTGCAATCTGGGCTTTGTCATATTCTCTCCCTGAGCCTTGGCTTCTTTGTCTATAAAGTGAGGGAATTGGACCAGACGAGGTTCCTTCCAGTCTTAAAAAATCTATGATTCTGGGCTATTTTCCATTAACGTCTGCCCAAACAGAAGTCCGGTAGAGAATGACCACATCCGGATGAATCAGGTGGCAGAAAATGTTTCTACTTCCTGTTGCTTCAAGCTCTCGGTGCCCTCTCATGATTTTCTAAGGGTATCCCAGGCTGACTGCCCTCCTGTGAAACATATGGTCAGTAGATCATTGAGATTTGTTTCTACTCCTCTGTCTGTTAATTCTTAACCTAGGAGAGCCTCCTCAGACTGTTGGGAGGAGAGAACTTCTTTCAGGCAACTTTTGGGAAGCGAGGTTGACAGGAGTACAACGAAAGCAGGTTATTGTAATAAAGCCATGTGTGTCACCAAACACTCACCTCTTAAATCACTACATTTTTTTTTCCTTAGTGCCCACAGGAGACTTGGCCGTGTGCTTAGACTTTTGCAGAATGTGGGGAGAGCACACTCTTAAGTGGTGCAGAACTCAGGGCGGGGGTGCAGGGAAAATGGAGACCGAGAGAGGTGAGAGCAGCTGGAGTGTTTGTAATACCACGGAGATGAAAAGACCAGTTTTCGAAAAGAGTGGTCCCCCAAGGGCTCAGACTGTCTAGTTCAATTCTGCATTCACATTGCCTGGCACTTGGTGGGAAACTCAGTAACATGGGTTTCATGAATTAAAATGAACAAACGAATGAATGAATGACTCTTCTGAAATGAAGTCTTTGCTGAAATGTGTTGCAATAACCCTCAGGTGATTGCAGTAATTTCTTTACATATGTGAAGTACTTTCAACCACAAGAGCACTTCACATGCATTATCCTCATCGTGATGCCAGAGATAAAAGAGGCCAAAATAAAAGCATTTCCTAATGTCTTACTTTCTAGACACTGTGCAACTACTGGCAGAAATAGATTTGGTTTATTATTCCTAGATGAGTCTCCTTTCTAAAATGCATCAAGAAACAAATATTTCAGAGGGGAGGGTATAAGACCTAGTAAACAAGCCCACAAATTTGCATTCTTAGTTAGAGGGAGAAAGAAAGTCCCTGCTTTTCTGTTTGCCTTTGCAGAGGCGTTGTTTTACTGCTAGTCTTGACGGAACTGGTACCATCAGCTTTGGATTAGAAAGATGTGTTTTGTGCTGGCATTACTCATGGCCACAGGCTCCTGGGCTCTTCTGCCACTGGATGAATCAGTTGGCTCAGACATGGGCCGTGAGGCTGAGGGCCTGGGGCTCAGTCAGATCAGCACCTCAGCCACCCGCCCCCTGGGAGGAGCACCGAGCTGTGGTGTGTTAGATTCTGTAGGGCAGATTCGTTACCACTGCTAGTTTTAGGCTAGTCACTTGAGTTTTCGATGTCCGAGCTGTGGGTTTTCAGTTTAATTCTCTGATTCTTCATAGAATGGATTCCAGGGTTGTATCAGGTCTACCAGGTCATGTTCGGGGTACATCCGAATATGCAAAGACCTTTGCAGTCCCCAAGTCTGCAGCTATCACCACAGCGTGTCATTTTCCTCAGTGTGTCTGTAGAATGGGAATGCTCACACCTGCCTCACAAGGTTGTGCAGAGGATTGAATGACATCACATATTTACCAAAGGCAGCAAAAAAAGAGTTTGACCTGCTGTCACTGGGTGGTTGGCCACGGACTCATTAGCCAAGGACTTACCACCTCACACCTGTCTCCACTGTATTTGATTTAACTGTAGTCTCTGCATGACGTATACTCATGGGAACTTGTGAACAGTGGAAACCACAGGCATTCAGTCTGCAAATGCTATAGAACGGCTGGTAGTAATTGGTTAGATACAGTTCATCTTCCGAAGTTATTTTTTAAGAATCTGGTTTATCTTTCATTGCTAAAGTAATGTATTGTATTATATTTGGCTGCGTTAGGCTGCTTTTTCAGCCCTGCGAGGCGAGTGAATGATGACGCTGTCTGACATTTATCGAGCAGTTACTCTGTACCAGACACTGGTGTGAGCACTGTACCTGCATCCAGTTTTTAATCCTCCCGAATCTGTTACCGATACCATTTTTGGTACTACTGTTTCCCCGCTTTATGATGAGGAAATTAAGGCACAGACCCGTTAAATAAGTTGCTGAGAATAACACAGTTGTGAGGAGCTGTCGTTAGTGGAAAGTCAGAGGCCAGAGTGTTATGAAGCACAATGGCTGGCAATGTGTTGAGGGGCGGCCCTGGTGAGGAAGGTGTTTCTGGCTTGTGTCCGAAGCCCATGTTTCCTATCAGGGCTACTTTGTAGTAGAATAAACTTGGCTTTGGAATCAATCTTGAGTCCAAACCGGGGATCCACTTAGTAGCTGTGTAATTGACCAAGCTATTAACCTCTCTGAGTATCAGTTCCTTTTCTAAAAAAAATTGCATGTATCTCTCGCAGAATGGCCCTGAGGAATAAATAAGATAATGAGTATATTAAAGTGCTTTACATTGTGTCTTACACAGAGGAGCTATTTCATGTCGGTTCCTGTCTGTTTGTTCCCTCTGTCTTCTCCTCCCTTATCTGTATCCGCTAGGCTTCCTCTTGACTTTGCCATTTTCCAACTACACTTCATCAAGTCATTCCATGTACAGATGCTTCAGTTTCCACGTGTAGCAAATGGGGTTCATGGTATTTGCCCCACTATTTTATTGGGTTTTCATTTAGTCCTTAAGCTTACAACCAGATTCTGGGGATTAAAAAAAGAACAAGAATATGCCCATAGTAAGGGCAACAATGATTAAATAATACAATACAGTGTGCTAAATGTTCTCAGAGAAATACTGTGAGACTGCAGAGAGACCGACTGCCTGGGAAAGTTAAAAGCAGGCAGATGAGGTAGAATCACAGCCTAGGGGGAGTTTGCTAGATTCAGAAGGGAGTCGGGTGGAGAGAAGAGGTTGAGGGACTTTCAAGTTCAGTGGCATGGAGGCAGGAAGGGCATGGGATAGCAAGGGAGCAGGGAGAGACCCCTGAGTCGGCACATGGACAGGTAAGCTATGGCTGGAGGTGTCACTCAGGTGGTGGGCTGAAGCCCACAGGCGAAACCGGGCTAAGACTTGTGCTTTACCTTGGAGGCTGTAAGGAAGTGTCTAAACATTGTGAGCTAAAGAACTAGATTTCTTTTTAGGACAGTAACACTCCCCAGAGTATAGAAGATGGATTTAGAGTTTAACAAAGGCACACTTGTTTGGACTTACGGGTACAGATAAGATAGCATATTTTAACAACTTTCGTAAAAGTCCCTTGTAGATGTGGTGCTACTATTTAAGACTTATACAGGAAGGTACATATGTGTTGGAAAATGGTAACTTCATGTATTAATTTATAGACTAGACCACATTGGAGCGAAATTATTCCAAAAAGATACATAGGGCCTGCTTTGGAGCTAAGCATATTTACCATTTTTTAATAAAAAGACCCCACTATGCCTTTGGCAAAATGAGTGAGGCTTGGACATAGACAGAATGTTTAAGGCCTTTTTTAATATCTCCAGAATTGAGTTTAAGATTCTGGAAATAGTTGACACCCCATGCATGCTGAACTTGGTTAGTGCTCTACAGAGTTTCTTGTGCTCAGCGTGCACTGCTGTGGTTAACAGTCTCTGAGCTTCCTGGGGGGAGGGGGAGGGAGGCCTGAACCACAAAACTATCATTTATGGGCAAATCGCAAGAAACCGGGTGGCCCTTTTCCCCAAGCAGTTGGAGTCAGGCACAAGTACGCACAAGTGTGTGTTTGTGTGTTTCTAGGTCTGTGTTTATGTTTTCCTAAGTGTTGTCTGCTTTATCCAGACCAGAGGGAAAAGCTGACATACACACGGGGTTCCCCCGGGGGAGCCACTGGGGAGGTTGGCCTTGGTTACTAGCGATGCCTGGGCGGAGAGAGGATCACCTGCTTCCCCACAGGAACTGGGTGGTGGCTGGGAGCCAAGGGCGTGGTGGAAATGTGGCTCTACCTGTCAGATTCTGCTGGGGACACGTGTGTGTGCCCCAACCACTGGACACAGGTGTTTGCTTGGTGCAGGAGGAAGCAAGGATGCAGTGAATGTGCTCGTTTTTTCTCTCCTCTGGTAGCCTTTCCTCAAGATCACTTGGAGCAGTCAGGAACTGACAGGAAGTCTCGGCTTGGTATTCAGTATGTGGAGAGCCAGATGTGTGCTTTCAACTCCTCCAGGAATCTCTCTTTGACCTTGTGGAATATGAGACCTTTAAACCTGACCTCCTTTACACGCCAGACCTCAGGCCCTTCTCACTGGGTCGATCATGCCTAGGATGATCCTTTGATAATCCGGGCAGGGGAGACAGATGTCTACAATTCCCATGCAGTGTAAAGTCAATAATTAGAGGTGAGCACAGAGTAGAGAGGTGTCTGGTGAGAGGGAAGGCGATTCAAATGCCAAGGGCTTCCTCAGCAGAGGTGACGCTGGAGAGGAGACTTGAGGGATGAATAGGGGTCCGAAAGTTAAGAAGGGCAGGAAGTAACCTGGCAGGCACAGTTCAAGGCAAGGATGGCAGGAGCTGAGGCCAGAGAGGTAAGCAGTGAGCCGATGGAGGAGGGTTTTGTACATCTCATTAAGGGGGCTCGACTTTTTTCAGATCCTGCCTTGTGTCCTGCACTTGTGTGGAAACTGGGCAAGTGTTTCTGAGCCTCGGTTTCATGATCAGTGATATGCAGGAGATAGGGCTTGCCTGCCTTTATCTCATAGCATTGTAGTGAGACTAAAATAAGATAATAGTAAGAGTCAACAATTATTGAACACTACTATGTGCCAGAATTTGAGCTAAGCTGTTTACACAAAATAACTCATTTAATCCTCAGCACAGCTTTCTAAGATAGGTACTGTCATGAAGCCCATTTTAGAGAGGTGAAAACAGAGGCTTGGAGGTTAAATAACTTGTTTCAGATCATGAAATTATTAAGTGGTGGAGTCAGGACTTGAACCAAGGTAGTCTGGCTATAGAGAACATCCCCCTCGTGGTGTGTTGTGTGCGTGTGTGTGTGTGCACGTGTTTATAGTATTACCTCCTTACCAGGCTTAACAACTGAGTCACGTTTGCTTTAGGAAGAAGAAATGCATAGCTGTGGGCTTACCACAAGTGGTGTTTGGTTTCCCCAAATGCCCGTTACCACTGCTCTGTGTGTCTGGGGGAAAATAGCGTGCCTCCTGATGTGCCCCAGGCAGGTAAACTTCTGGAACCATCATCACTGTGCTTTTGGATTGTGCAGAGCACTCAACTGTCCCTGAGCTGCCCCCGCCCCCGTCTCTGCCCATTGAGAGAGAAGGGGCAGGCGCTGCTCCTGCTCCTGGCCGTCAGTGCATTGTTAGGGTGTCTGTTGTTCTGAAGGCTGGGTGCCCTCTTTACACCACTCTCTCTACCTCATCCTCCAGAACTGGATCTCAGTATCTTCCTTAGTGACGTGAGGCCTCGGCTCACACACACAGTGTTCTGCCCCACCCTGTCTTTGTTCGGCAAAGGTCACTGGTGACATGCCAGCTCCCAAACCTATCGCCCTCCCTCTGCTCCGGCTGCCTTGACACCTTGCTCTAACCGGCTGGGTTGATAACTGCTTCTTTTCTGAAATTCTTTCCCCAGTGTTGTGATACACTGCTCTTCTGTTTTTCCAACCTAATTGCTCTTTCTGTTTGCAGTTGACAAATACAAGGTCATTTGCTTTCTTTTCTGTGATTTTTTTTCATTGCATGCTTTTCCTTGCTGATATTCAAGCAGCCCCACTGCTATAGCTGAGCCTTGGAGCTGGGGACTTCCATGTTTACAGGTCCAGACACAGCCTCTCTCCTGATGCTGGTTCTTCATCTCTACTGGAGTTCTAGACATGTCCACTGAAGTTTCTGCCATGTTATTAGTTTTTACTTTCAACCCGGCTTCCCTTCCAGGCATTCCTGGTTCAGTGCATCAATCCCCCAGTTAACTCAGCTTAAGTCAAGACCTTGGAGTTGTGTTTGAGTCTTTGAGTCTTTGTCTCCAAGGAGCATTGTTACTGCTTCCTTCCCGATGTTGTCCCCAAGGGACACTTGTATTTCACCTCTTCTGGCTTTCTTTGGCTTTTGTGAGGTCTATTGTGAAAGCCCTAGCCCTTTAGCTTGTAGTGACCTCTCTCCTTCATTCATGCTAAAGTAGACTGATTAAAAAAGGAAACACACACACAAACACACACAGGCTCTCCATCACCAACTACATGAAGGACAATGTCCTTCGTCCAACAGTTGAGACCTTCGATGATCTGACCCTAGCTTCTGTTTGAAATTCTTGTCTCAAACCATCCCCTTCTGTGAACCCTGTCTTCCAATTAAACTGATTCCAATCAAATGACACTTTCATTGCCCTCGTCGAGTTCTTCCCAGCCCTGTCGCTTACTCTAAAATCCTGTCTTTAAAACTGCAACTCTGTGGTAATGCTTACCAAAATCTTTCTGGCTGATCACAGCAGGAAGGTTCCTCTTCCTTCTCTAACTGGTTTAGTGTTTGGCTTATACCTCTTTTATGATTGCCATCGCATACCACCTTGTGTTATCATCGCTTTTTATTTACTCATCTTATCTTCCCTGGGAGTCTGAAGGTTCCAGAGGGCTGGGGCGGAAGGAGTTTGTTATTTCCTTAACGCCCGGAGCCCAGCAGGCTCATAGAGTGCAAATGTGCTGAGTGAATGTTTTGAAGCACTGAGTTATGTTCATTAGTTGTTTCAAGGATTTCGATACCTAGATTGGCCATAGGAATTTAGTGGTCAGTTGGCAGTTAGTAACTAGGTATTTGGTGTCCTGTTCCCATGTGTGCAGAAAGGAATTAATATAGCGAGCCTGAGACTGCTTCTCATCAGAAAGGCCTCCTTGACCAGCATTTGAGAACTTGGATTTGGAAGGGTTCCCACCACTCTAAATGGTAAGAGTAGCTCACTGTACCACAACTGTTGTACAAACAGCGCAGTTTATGATGAGCACCTGCTTTCCTTCTGGAGTCTGGAATTTGAGGACATGCCAGGAGTGGGGTGTCTACCCCACCAATCCTCTGTAAAAACCCTGGGCCCTGAATCTCAATGAGCTTCCCTGATTTGTAACATTTCCCGCATGTTGTTATAACTTGTTGCGTGTCCTGTGTGGCTCCACTGGGAAAAGACTCTTGGAAGCTCACACCTTGTTTTCCCCAGACTTCACCCCATCTACCTTTTTTCTTTGCTGACTTTGTTTTGTATCCTGTCACTGAGTCAGTCATAGCCGTGACTATGACCATACGTTGTCCTTTGCATCCTCCTAGTAAATTATCAAAACCTGGGGCTGGTGGGAACCCCCTTAACACACCAGGAAATGTCACCAGAGCAGAACCAATCCTTTCCATTTTTCCCGGAGCCAAGATTTCAGAGGTATTAAAGTCACAGAGGTTACTGGTCCTCACATCAGAGACGAGCCCAGTTCCTAAGGCTGTATGTACGTATGTGGACTTGTCAAAGTATTCGTTGCTCTGCAGATAAAGCTGACGCCTTTTCCATTGCTCACTATAAAAGTTCAGTCAGAAGGAGCTGTTGGAGAAGGTTTGATTTTTTCATAACATCTGAAGTACCGTCAGAGTCCTAAACACGTCCGTTAGCAGAACTAGGCTCTTAGCAAAATTAGGGGCAATTTTTTACCTGGGCTCCATTCTCATTCTGCCTCTAAATCAGGGGCTGAGTTCCCTGGGCATTTTTCCTGCCTGGAAATAAGGGATGGGCAGGGCGTCCTCCGTGTTGAGCCTCTATTGTGTCAAACATCAGCCAGGTCTTTAACACAGATGATTTCCTTTAATCTTCACAAAGATCCTCAAAGGTTGGAATTTTAAGCCATAAAATATAGATAAGGGAAATGGAACTTAAAGAAGTTAAACATTTGCCCAGAGTCACACAGCAGTGAAGTGGTAGCCCTGGAGCTCAAGCAGGCAGGCCTCACTCCCAAGTCAGTGCTTTCTCTCTTCCCCCACCCTGCTGCCCGAGCGCAAATGATTATCCACAAAATAAGCACCACT
>PVKM010008179.1:0-39633 GCA_004027735.1 Carollia perspicillata
ATGAACAATAAAGAAATGAAATGTAGGAAAACTGTATCTCTTTCTTTCCTGTCATAGACTGAAGAAAAATGGATGCAGGTTAAGGTGGTTTTGTGTATGTTTTCAGTCCTCCTCCTACTTGACATTTCAGCAGCACCAAACAGGGAAGACCTCTCTCATCGCCAGACACTCTATTCTCTGGCTCCTGATGTGTTCCTAGCTCTCCAACTTTCCCTATCTAGCCATTAAATGTTGGAGTTTCTCAGAGGTCATTCATAGATTCTGCTCTGGTCTCACAATGTTTACTCAGTAGGCAATTATATTCATTTCTCAAGATTCAGTAATAATGTATTTGTCAACGATTTTCTGGTTTATATATGCTATGCAGTCTTCTCTTCAGATGTCCAGACCCAGTTGTTAAATGGACATCTTCGTTTGGGTGTTTAACAGATGCTTAAAATCCTCCAGTGTCCTCTCCTTGTCATTAAGGCATTAATCTAAGTCCTAATTTACAAGACCTGGGCTCTGCTCTGCTCTTTCACCTCCTCTAGTGCCATGCACCTTCCTCATCCAGTCTCTGGGCATACTTCATCTCTCCAAATGGGCCACAGAATTTCTTGTGCTTTTCCTATGGCCTGGAACATGCTTCTCATCTCATCAGCTAGCTCCTTGTCCTGTTCATTCTCATCATCAGACCTCTGACTATGTGATACGTCCTAGAGAAGCTTTCTTTGACTCCCCCGAGGAAGTAAGCTTCCCCTTCTCACATTCCCATGGCATGCTTTATTTCTATATTATATACTAGCCCATTGTAACTATATTTCAACCTCTATCTTCAGAAACCTATTAACTCCATAAGAGTGATGTTCTGGCCCTTTTATTTACTGGCATGTCTCCAGCCCCTTGTGGTAATGAACACTAGACACGACCCCTCCTCCCTCTGCCGCATGGTGCTCTGGGGCAGGACCTTCGTCAGTAATGCTCTGGCCCCTTTCTTGTCCCCACCCCAACTCTTCTCTCACACTTACTCTCTCCCAGCAACAGAGAAGGTACTCAGCTGATGGATGAATTTGAAAGGATTTGTGGAAATATTACTTTCCCTTTTGGTCACTTGGCTAACAGGCTAAAAGTAAGATCTAACAGCTTTATCAAGATGTTTTGATCTTCATCTCTCAGTTTCTTTAACTTATTTCTCAACTAGTTTCAAGCTCAGGCAGAGAATGACAGCTTTATTTATTGGGACTTCCAAAACAACAAAATAACCCAGTGCTTGGCCCACTGTGGCTATATAACCTGTTGAATAAATTTATGAAAAATCTTACTAATGAATTAAATTTGAGGATATGAAATAATGAAAGAATCAAAGAGGGTTTTGGAATAAAAAAGAATAAAAACAAGGATGGTGAAAAGAAAGAGGAGGAGGTAAAATAAAAGAAGGATTTGAAAAGAAGGAAGATTACACTAAGATATATAATGCTTATTAGTTATATAATCTTTAAAATAATCTTGGGCATAAAGTAAAGACAGAGATTTAATTAAATTGCTTGCCAATTTTTTTTAAGTCAGGAAAAAGATTCATTTTTCAGAATAGTGTTCCAAAGGAGCAAACCTTTGGATTAAAAAAATCAGAAATAACAGACTTAGCAAGGAATTTAGAGACAATGTGGCACATTGTGTTTTTTGAAAGGTGAGGAAAACAAGTCCTCAAGGTCACAAAGAAAGTAGACAGCAAATCAGACCGAGACCAGGTTTTCTGGCTCAAAGCTCAAAGCCATTTTGTTGCTGTCTCCTTTAAAATGTGAGCAAACTAAAGAAAAATCAAAATAAAGATTTAACAAGAGATTGAGAAAACCAGATGAATGATGAAAAATGTAGCATTGGATGAGAAATTGAATAAAAAAGAAAAGAACTCATTTCTAATTCATAGATGTTTCAATTTATTCAACATTTAGTATCTGTGATTTAATGGTGGTTTGGCACATAGAACAGGAGAACAAAAAATAATGAAAATATGATGCTGACATATCCTCTATCAATCTGGAATACAGAGTCCTGGCAGGTCTACTCAAGATCAAGTCTTTGCTGGGAACAGCTCAGTACACCCAACCAAATACCAATATTTCAGTTCTTTCATCTAAATTAGGGGGAAAAAGTCATCTGTCAATAACACACACACTATTGTGGTCTGTTTTCCAAACAAAAATAAAGCAGCCAAGAGTTAAAGAGATCAACGTGGTATTTGGGAGACTTTTTCCATTTTCAAAAAGAAGTAGTAGAGTAGGAGATAGGTGATTGTGATTTTAAAAAATTTATTAAGGTGGCACTGGTTAATAAAATTATATAGGTTTCGGGTATATAATTCTACAACACATCACCTGTATATTGTATTGTGTTGACCACCTCAAGTCAAGTTTCCTTCCATTACCATTTGTCCTCCTTTGCCTCCTTCCTCCTTCCCCTGCCTGCACCCCCCTTTCCCTCTGGTAATCACCATACTGTAGTCTGTACCTAGGAGGGTTTTTTTTTCTTTCTTTAATCCCTTCACTTTTTCACTCAGCCCCACCCCTCCCTCTGACAACTGTCAGTCTGTACTCTGTATCCATGACTCTGTCTCCACTTTGTTCACTATATTCTACATATGAATGAAATCATACTAGTCTTTCTCTGACTGGCTTAGTATAATACGCTCCAGGTCCATCAATGCTGTCACAAAAGATAAGACTTCCTTCTTTTTTATGGCCAGTAGTATTCCACTGCATAAATTTTCATTTTAATGTCAAACCTGGTTGTTCACATTCATTAGTGGTTTTATTTGCTGATGTTTTGAGATAATGGCCAGTATGGAGCCATCACAAATAGACCAAAATATATATTTTCTAGGTTTAATTTGATCGTATTATGTATATAGCGTATTGAAAGTTTATACCTACCAAGGTCTTTGTCCTTGTGAGAATATGGTCCTTGTTATCAAGTAATAGATAATGTTTGGAGAAGGCAAAGAAACTGCACAGGTGCCTGAACTTCTATACAGAGCTTATTCAAATGAGCATGGAGAAGAGAAGAGAATATTTGTTAATAAAAATAATGAAGTTTTGCTAAACAGGGTTCTAAGATTCAACATAGATTTCCCAATTAATCCCCCTCACAAAATTTTCAGGAACGCCTATTAGTACACCTGTGACTCAGATATAACTTCTGGGGTAGGGAGAGTAGATAACTTTCCTAATTTCCAGAGTTATAGATACACTGATTACATCTCAAGGGCTTCATAAACATGACTTTGTGTACACAGAAGACATGTGTGAAAGAAGTCGCAAGCTTTATCTTATGAAGATAGAATTGTATTACAATTTCCTTAGTTCTATGGCTTCTGAGGGATCATGTAAAAAATCAAATCAAGCATCTGGCGAACTAATGTATGCACTTTTTCCAAATCTTCCACAGGCAAAATAAAGTTTCATGATGAGGTTGCTTTTAAACTTAGCCCATGAATTTTGGAATAGCAGTTGACAAAAATAGGAAAGAAGTCCCAGGCAAGGGGGAAAATAAAAGGCAAGACACAGATAATGGAAATGTCATCTGGGGAAGAGCAGGCAGTCCCAGGGGTCTTCTGTAGGATTAGAGATGAGCTTGACGGGGGAGGCAGAGGCCCATCAACAAAGCCCTTGAGTGTGAGGCTAAGGGGCAAGGGAACACCTGCAGATTTTTGAAGGCTCCAGTTTGCCCTGGATTGGTGCCTGGGTAGTTTGAAATTAAACCCAAACCTCCTGTTGTTTCGAATAGTCCTGTTCTTGGCAAAGCATCAATTCAAGAAACTTTTAAAAGTTCATTAAAAATCTCAAATGCTTTTTGAAATACCAAAAGGCCTCGGCACTCCATTTAAATGTAAATATACTCGGGAGTTTAAATACTGAGATTTAAGAATGAATGGAGGAGAGTGCCTGGAAATAAATGTGGTTTGGAGAAAGAATTAGAAAAGCAATGAACAGTAAAGGGGGGAGCTCAGGAAAGACTTGAATGCATCCAATGATACAGGTTTTTGGAAGTCATTGGAGCCTTGGCTGACATCCCCTAGGACTAATTGTAAGCCAGGGAATTCAGAAGTTGATATCAGGAGAAGAGCCCCTGGATATCAGAATACAAGAGAATGAAAGCACAGAATGAAAGCTCAGCTGGGTTTGGGCAGAGTTATGCTTCCAGGTGGCTGTTTGTGTTAGACATCTGTCAGGTCTGGATCTGTGATGAGAGGTGACTGAAGGGCTGTGGTCTACAGAGGAGCTCAGTCCCATCCAGATGGTGCTCATGTGTGGTGGCGATGGTCACCATCTTCCTCCCACCTCTCAGTAACATCCACATCACTGCACCCTCCTAGGACCTCAAAAAGAAGTTGGTTTTATAGAACATAGTGTTGAAGACAAAGGAGATAATGACTGCTGATTTTTTAAATATTGCCATTCTGAAAAAACAAAAAGAAACTAAAAACACAAGGCTCAAATGTAAAACTTGCCATTGTTTATCATGATGAAATATGCACAATAGATATTTCTAATGCTAACCCCTTCCTTCATCTTAAAATCAAATTATGGCAAGATATTTAGTTCTTATTTTATTAAATTCTGTATACTTATGGGCCATATAAGTAATACGGAGATTTTTCTGTTTTTAAGAAAATGTTTATATTATGTTAAATATTTATATTATTTATATGTTTCTATAAAATAATACAGTTTTATCATAAAAACATGAAATTCTTTAATAATTTTAAAAATACAAAGTGAGCAATGAAAATATGTTGATAAAGTCACCACAAAGAGATAATAGCTGTTAATATGTTCATTCAGATACCTTTCTAGTCTCCTACCAAAAACACAGTTTTTGACAATTTAGAATCATGCTGTATACTCATTATATTTAAAGATTTATATTGTTTATATGTTTCTACAAAACAACATAGAGATTCAAAACTCCTCTGAAAAAGTCTACCACTTCCTCTGTTAACCTTCAGTTTAAAAGGTTGTGAAAGGACTTTACAAGCTACTAAAACCTGATGATATAGTTATTCTGGGACAGCAGCACAGTGCTCTCTTCTGAATAAGTATATAACCCTGCAGACCTAGAGCTCAGTTCTAGATACATGAAGACTCAACATCAGAAAACATTTCTTAAAAAAAAAAACACATTCAGTGTTATTGGAATAATTTCTAGAATCATGCTAAAAGGCTTTAGTAAAAATTGCACTTTACACATCCTGTATTACCCACCTTTGCAAAGAGAGTGACACAGACAGCCTTGGGAAGCCACCAGGGATTCCGAGGACTGAGGAAAGCCATGCTGAATTAGTGCTACATCTGCTCCTGTCCTGTGTGGCTACCTCATGGCTGAGAGGATTTGTAGTTTTGGCCAATTTGAATGGGTATTCAATATAATCAGGCTCCTGTGTGTTTGAACACGTGAGTGTCTGTGTGAGACTGTATTTTCTTCATGCTAATTCACAGCCAACCAGAAAACCAGTGCTCCACATACAAGTAGGATCAGAAACTTGAAATAGCTCTGGATTCTTCACAGTTGTATTTAAAATATTTCAAACATAAAGAGAACTGTACAGGATAATACGATAATGTACCCAACAAGGAAATGTAACATGTGATAATTCTGATAAACTTATTTTGGACCTTTTTGTTAAAGTCAATATGTGTAGTTACAGCTTTTTTTGTTTCTCCCTGAGCCCATTTTCTCCCTTTCCCCAAATATAAACATTACTCTGAAGGTAAGATGTGTTCCCAGGAAGAAGCCTTATTCTGTGAATGTCTAGTAGTTGTGTGTAGGGCATCCTGTTGGAAATATATGTCTCTGTGCATCTCTACACCTTAGCAGTTATTGCTGCAACATTCTCATTGCCAACAATATTTCTAACGCGGCTCAAGAGTGCCTTCCTGGGAATAGTCTCTCCAGTATGAACTAGACTAACAGAAATATCCTTTTCTGTTTGAAAAAAGGTTTTTTTTTTTAGAAAATCAAGACTTTGCTTAAATATTAAAAATGACCAATACACTGCCCATCTTCCTTCCTTCCATCTCACTTGCATCCTCAAAAATATTAAAATTCTGGAGTATACTTTCAAACCAGTCTTTCAAAGTCCAATGTTTTTTGAGTTCCTCAGATCATAGGTATGTTTCAAAATGACTGCTGTAAGCATACAGAGTTTGATTTGTTTCTGGCTCAGATTTGTTTACTAATGATATCTCAAATATTCTCACTAAAACCCTACATGAAACAAATTACAGAAAAAAAACATAGTTACATGATCTTATATGTAAAATTACAAAAAAAATGTAAAATAAATGCATAGTATACTTTATTGTTTTACATTAATATATTTTCTATATATTTACTTAAAATATAAAATGCATGCATATTTTTAAGCACACATTTTGTTATCTATGTATTCAATTGGGTTCCTATAACATTCTGTTTCTTTTGTTCAAACTTTACATGGTAAATTATGTCTCAGGTGTATGCATACATTATATTATTGATTAGAATGTGGCCTCCTCAGGGGTAAGAACTGTGTCAACTTAATTTATGATTTCTGTACTGTGCTTTGCATTGATTCCTGGAAGATAATAGGTATACAAAATTTATGGAATTATAAATTTGTAACCCAGACAGCGGTATAAGCAATGGCAAAATCACATAAAGAATAGAATGCCAAAAAGAGAATTTTTAGAAAACCTGGATGTCTGTACTCTGATTTGAGGACACACTGAGGTGCATAGTCAATCAAGGGTCTGAATTAGGGGACCTGCTAATCATCATATGGGAAAAGGAATAAACCTTGGTAGATTGAATAAAGAAAAATCAAAATGTAAAGTTCAAAGTGAATGGCCAACAATTGGTCAGTGATAACTAGAGCGAGCATCTTTTCCACTCTTAAAACTGCTCAGTAAACAAGTTTGTATGTTTGTGCATTTGTTTTATCAGAGAGCAATAGTCACAAAAAAAATAACCTAAAATATGGAGAGAGACAGACATTAGTAATGAAAAACAGAACTTAGGCCTTTACTTACTTGGGACATTGTTATTGAATGCCACATGCACTGATAAGAAGAATCAACTAAAAATTTTTAATGAATTCTAAAGACTAAGTATGTATTTGTGAGAGTGTATGTATTTGTGAGAGTGTAAAGTATGTATTTGTGAGAGTGTAAAGCTGCTCTGGGCCACAAACATAAAGCTGTTTATACATTCTCCCTGGCTTTTTCACCAGCTTTTCACAATGAAGATGTGGAGAGAGTCCAAGAAAGCTTTCACCATGGACTGGGTAGGGGAGAGGCACAGGAGTTACTGCTGACACTCTGCCCAGTCCCGAAGTCACTATCTCCCCTATGAAACAAAACACTTGACCTGCATAAAGCAAAGCAAACAAACCTTAGCCTGAAGGCATTGGTGGAAACTCAATTGGGGGTAAGGAACAGAAAACAAAGCCCCATCCCTGGGAAACAAAGAAGAATAAATGCAAGACAGTATTACATTGGGAGAAGGGCAGGGACAATGGAAAAGTTCACACTTTCAAGGTTCAGGTTCACAGTGCTGAAGACTAATGTGTAATCAAAATACCAGAGTATTCCCCAGGACCTTCTCCCACACACTGTCAAGCAATGAGTAAACCAAATATTAGAACACAGGAGAAGGAGCTTCAGGAGACAGAAATTCTCTGGGAGCAAAGAAAAAGAAAGACCCAGGGGCATATGAAGAGAGTCAAAAACAAGGTAAAAGAAAACTTCATACCCAGTTCAACTCTTGAGTATGTTAGTACAACACACCTTCTTTAAAAATAGAAGAAAAGAAATTTTATCCCCAAGCATAAAAATTTTTATGTCAGTACCTACTGCCTTACACAATATGCTATGTTTTTGACAAAAAACTTTGAGGCATAGACAGAAACTGACTAAAAATAGTCTGAAGAGACAAAGAAACATTGAAACCAGACTCATATAGTCACAGACATTGAAATTACTAGATAAAAAATGTTAAATAACTATGATTTGCATGTTAAAGCCTGTATTACAAAAAAATAGAGGACAAAATACAAGGTCGGATATGTAATGTCATCATAAATAAAAGTCATATGAATAAAAATAAAATTGTGATATTTAAAATAAAATACAAAAAAATCACAGTAACAGATATGGAGAATGCTTCTAATGGACTTGCCAGTAGACTCAACACAGTCAAGTAAAGAAGACATGAGCTTAAAAGAAATGAACAGAAATTAATCAAATTGAAATACAAAAAGAAAAAAAATTAAGGGAAAAAAATAGAGAAGAACATCAGAGAAATGAGGTACAATATAAAGTAGTCTAATATATGGAACTGAAATAACAGATGGAGAATAAAAGAAAAAATTAAAGAAATAATGACTGTGAAATTCCCGAAATTATTAGCAGACACCAATCACAGATCCAAGGTCTGAGAAGATAAAACAGAATAAATACTAATACAACTACACCTAGTTCTATCATAATCATATTGCTGAAATCCACAAAGAGAAAATTTTGAAGGTAGCCAGAAAAAAAAAAAAAAAAAGACATTACAGAGAGAAACATTCATAAGAATTACAGCAGACTTTCATCAGAAATCATGTAAGCAGAAAAGCAATGGAATGAACTATTTAGCATGTTGAAAGAGAAAAAAATCAGCTCTGAATTCTGTATTCATTGAAAATATTATCAAAAAATTATGGAGATAACTTTTGGTTTCAACTCCAACATGTAACAAACTTTGGAAATTGTGACTTTCATCTTTACAGCAAGACATAGCAAAACAAACTGACTATCAATGACATTTGTTGAACCTGTCATTGAACTGAAGCCACATGGCATACTACTATCCTAAGATCTAGAGAGATGACCAATCCAGAAACTCACAGCTGAGACCTACTTACCTAGAGCAGAAATCCCTGGAGCCGTAACTGGTAAAGAAACTTAAATAGTGTTTTTAACTAATTGCTGGAGGCTGAATGCAGATTAATATGAGAGGGAATCTCTTTGGGACCACAGACTTAAGGAGAGACACACAACTTCCCAGATTTAACCTCCAGTAATCCCAAGATGTTTGAACAATGAAGACCTGAGAAAAACTTCCCAAGTTGCCTTGTCAAGAGGAAGGGAAGAGTAATCATTGTGAAACATGGGTCAACTTTTGTCGTAACAAAGACCTATTCTCCAAGGATAAAGACTATCTAGTAATATATACTAATATACATTGATTATCCACAGAGCATATTTTGGGAAAGGTTTGGCGGAAATGATGCATGTATGTGTAACAGAGAAAGTAATTAGTCATACAGCTATTCTTGTGAGTATTGGCATGGTACCTGTCCTCAACTCCTGGTAATAACCTTTGAGCACACACCTAACTGTACATATTGTCCATTAATTGTGTAATTTTAAATACATGAACTGTGTCAAAGCAAACCACAAGTACCATTCAAGAAAAGCTAGTAGGAAACACTATGGTATTAGGAGATCTAGGATGACTTGCCTTCTCTGAAAAAATGCCTTTCCCAAAATACCTTCGTGCCACAGTCAAAAATACCCTTTAAAGAAGAAAAAAAATTAGCAAGGTCATTGAAATATTTCTTTTTATGAAAGTCCAGTTTTTTAGGAGGGAAAAAGTTGATAGGGCTTCCAGGGACATAGAAGGTGGCATGAGAGTGGTAGGGGGAAAAAAATGAAACATGGAGACTGAGGGCTCCAAAGATGAGTTCTATTAATTTCATAATTTTTCATAGACTTGTGGGTGGGTTCCTGCTGTGGCTTACTTAAAACTATTGATAAATTTGATACATAAAAATGACTCAGCTCCCCAGACCTGGGATATCTGGGAATAATCTCTGAACACATCTTTCTGAAAAATTCTTTGAATAGTGATCTTATAAATCAAGAACCTGTACGTGCTGGATCAGAGGGCAAGACACATGGTTAGTGGGTGGATCTGGGGATGTTCTCCTTCTTGTTTATAGATCCCTCCAACTATACAACAAAAGAGAATGCTGGATTTTTTCCTTACACATTTATTTTGCTTCCTTTATACCAAGCTGTGCTTTTGAGAAAAAACTGGAATTAACTAGGTCCTTGCTAATTTGTATTGCATTAAAATGCCAATGACACCTCTCCCCCATTCTATATGTGTTCCTGAATTCATTTTATTCTCCATAGAAATCTCTTGTGCTAGAAAAACAAACAGCCCTTTGAGTCAAACTCATGTCTGTTTACTCTCCATAGAAATCTCTTGTGCTAGAAAAACAAACAGCCCTTTGAGTCAAACTCATGTCTGTTTACTCTCCATGAAGAGCTGGGGATATATAGATTAAATCAAGGGTGACTTTGCTCAGAAAGAATGAAGGGAAAGAAAAACTTCTCGGGAGCATTGTCTTAGCTGAGCTGTGTTTAATCACTCTCTACGAGAAGATGTATATGACAGTCTCCTTGTTTGGCTGTTTTATTATTGCCTGAAGTACCATCCATCAGTCCCTAAAACTTGGCCATATCTACCTATGTTTTATGACCAGAGTCAAGAACGCTCTCCTTTAGGAAGTCACTACTGATTTTTCTCAATTTATGATACTAGCTCTTCATCCAGTATATGCTGCATGAAGAAACTGGCTCCTCACAGGATACCCTGACCTCAGTCTGCCCAGTGATCCCAGGTTTACTGTCAGTGCAGCCTCAGGCACTGACCCTCTGCAGCAGTCATTGGAATTCAGCATGTACTCTAATGAAGTGGCTATTTAGTGTCTCCATGCCTGTAGCTCTGGTCTCTGGTGGCAAGAGGAAATCCTGCAGAAAGGAATAGTCTTCCTTATGCCCCACTCATAGCTTCCTGTAACATCCTTCTTTTCTCCCACATTCTGTAATAATTTTTTTAATCTTTCACAAGCATCAACTCATTGAAACTGCATAATAGTTTGCAAGGTAGTTTCTCATCATTGTCCTTGTCACCAGAAACTAAGATTCAGTGAGATAGGGCACTTTGATGAAACACATTCTGCTGGAAAGTGGTGAAGCCAACCGTACCAAAGACATAAAACCCACTCCACCTTCTTCTCACTGGAACCCATTTGTTCTGTCTTTCCTATAAAAACCAATTTAATTTAATGCTTTGCATAGAATGGATAGTGCTAAGTCATATCAGATTAAATTGTGGCAAGACTCAATAAACTAGCGGAAAAGAAATAGTTTTAATCTAGAAAGAGTCTGCATTCTCATTACCTCAAAAACGTCTTTAAATTTTAGTTCACTTTAAGGAAAAGGAAGCTGCAAGTCATAACAAATTAATTAGGAATGAGGTTTACACAGGAAATTTAATGTAGCAATCCAGTCAGAAGACCTGTATCAAAATCACAGATCTTGCCTTTACATTGAAACATTGCTAAATGAGTAGACATTATTCTGTTATCAGTTCAAATAAAATATTTAAGGGAGTCATGCATCATTGCTTTTGATTCTCCAATTTAACTTACCTTTCTGATTAGCCAACCAATGACTGGCTTCAATGGAATCATATAAGAGGCTGTCTACTGCAATGTAAAATTACAAACCACAAAAGGCTCCAAAGATGGCACTGAAGAAAAGGGATGGAGGTCAAATCCACAATGGGGATAGACATATTGCTGAGTTTGGGTGTGGCTGCACTTCCATTTGATGTCCTTTACCCAGATGCTCTCTCATTCTGGGGACTCCATCATGACACCAAAGTCAGCCAGGAGGCCATGTCAGCTGTGTGCACAGTGATCTTGTCCTCTGAGAACAGCTTCACGTATTGTCCTTTGTCTCTGAGATGAATCATAATCTCAATGTAGGCAGCTCATTGGGCAGGTGTTGGGGGTTCTTTATTGAACTGTAGCAAGAGTAGATGGAAAGTGCACAGTGAATTTGGCACCTGCACCTCAGCTTGGGCTCAGATGCCCAGAGCAAATTCCATCCATCATGCAGGGTCGGTGAAGCTTGAAGGTGAGAGCCAAACCCACAGACACCATCTGGGAAGTGGAAAGAACCTGTAAAGCAGAAGTCAGAAAAATTGGCTTTGAGGCTTGGCTGTGGCTCTTAACAACAGGAATATTCTAATCAAGTCATAAAATCTCTCTAGGTTTCAATTTCCTTTACCTATAAAAATGTAGATAATAATTGCTACCATGCCTGTCTCTGAAGTTTCTTGTAAATAGAGGGAACAGAGAGTATTCCCTGAATCTCTCCTGTAGGGAACCTTCTGACCCTTGCCTCGTGCTGTGGCCTCTGCATTCTTCCATTAGCAGCTTCTTCTAAGTGAGACGAAGGTGCTAATTGGTAAATGTAGAATATTAATGGAGCATGTTTTACTAGTGGGCCTTAAACATCAATGTCTGCATGTGGTCATCAATCCTTGCTCATTGTAAGTTGACTTGGTTAGGTTTTTCCTCCTGGTGAGGGCAAATCTCTGTGGCCCCTGTTGGGGCTCAGCCTTCTCTATCCATTGAGGATTTGGTGTAAGGGAATAAACTCCAACTCCAAATTTTATTCGTACACTTCATTAAATACGGGTCTTTCAATCATGAAATAAAAGCCCAGCTGTGAGTACTATATACTTTGTTTCTTATCTGACAGTTCATGGTTTGTATAACAGCTTTGGTCAGAACTCTAGGGAATAGGGATTAAATGCTAAGACAACAAAATACCACTCCAAATCCTTAACAGGAAAGATCAGAGGAGAAATGTCCTGTGAAATAATTTATTCAATATAAAATAGAATAAAAGGTACAAATGATAAATATAATCACTTCAGCGTCACGAATTGTTGCAAAGGGGAAAGGAGGAAACATCGATTTCTCATAGAAATGCAGACATGTGACCCTTGCCTTGTTTTCTTAAGTGCTGCAGAGTTGCACCTACTAACCAGTGCTGCTTACTTCCACTGAAAACGCACCTGGGCTTAGATCGATGGCACAAAGCTTTCCGTTGAGCCATATTTTTTTTAAGTTTAAGCAAGATAGCTCAGAAAATGCAATTAATTATCTTGTACCTGTTTTCCTGCCTTTAAAATGAACTTCATTGGAGTTCTTCTTACATCAGCAGGGAGTTTGGGGAAACAAAGGAGATAATAAATAGAAAAGTTTGTTGTAAAGTAGCAAACAGAAATATACACACAAATATGTACACATACATGTACATGTATTTATATGTACATATGTGTGTATAGGGTAGGTCAAAGGAATTTTACAGTTGTGATTATGCAAAACACAGTTTATTCTTGTATTATTATTTATTAATAATTGTATTGATATTATTTTCCACACTGACAACTGCAAACCTACTTTTGCCCCACCCAGTATGTACGGATGTAAATGTTAAGACAACTTATCAACATATTTATATATAACTTATCAATATATGTAATATATGTTGTGCATACATTAATAAGTTACATTAAACATTCAGTGAAAACCTACTAAGAGCAAATAAGCACTGTATCTGACCTGTGATGTGCTAGTTACTATGCTGGTCACATGAGTTAAAACTTCACATTTTTGTAGAATGAGTTACCTTTAAAAATATACTTATTTCTAAATTTTGAGATAACTTGTATTCTCCCACGTCACTCTTCTTGCTTTAGGCATGCTTCTTAAGACCTAAGCTTTTGTAGCATATGTCCTTTAACTGGAACCTCAACCCAACTTTTATGAGTTGGAAATTATTGCCAAGTTTTTACAGAGAAGCACAATAAGCAACATAAGCCTCAGAGTAATGCTCTTCACTGGTCATTAACCAGATGCAGCAATCTTTCAGAGCTTTTGACTGAGTAAAGTCAGGTGATTCTTATCCCTAGAACTCTCACACTCTGTTTTAACCTGATTACCTTGTGTGAGGTATGATGAGGCTGGATGTAGATCAAGAGAGAGCACTTCAAAGTTTTACAGTTTTATTATGCTCAGCATTCCCAAGAGAGAACACAGCAAGGCATGCAGGGCCATGTGGGGATGGGCCAGGGGCACTGTCAAGGCAACAAGAGAGGAACTGTGAGTCAGCACTTTTACTGTGGTTTCTGCAGGAAGGAATGGCCAAGACAAGGCAGGAGGTCTTAGCCTTGACCAATGTAAACAATTTCTGCAGGTTCTGGGACACGGGCTTTCCTTGGCTGCCTAGTAACTGGCCCTGGGAAAACTAAG
Organism: Carollia perspicillata; assembly: GCA_004027735.1. Lineage (NCBI taxonomy): Eukaryota > Metazoa > Chordata > Mammalia > Chiroptera > Phyllostomidae > Carollia > Carollia perspicillata. Next base: position 14,183 of record PVKM010008179.1, read on the forward strand.
GCAAGTGTGTTGTGGCCTGAAGTGTGAGATCCTGCTAATGGGGGAGGATGAGGGTCCTAACTGCCTGCTCAGTTTAGGAGAATAGATCAGCTTCTAACCAGAACTCCTACGCTGGGTTAAGACAGCAAACACACACACACAAATATATATTATGCCACCTAATATTCAGAGAACGTATTTGATAATTTATTATAATTTTCTATTTTTTTAAATAATTAAGATAGTATATGAATTTGTAATATAAAAAGAGGTTGAGTATAAGGTCAAATCTCAGCTATCCTGCTTACTAACTATGTGAAGTTGGACAAAATATTTAACTACTTTATGTCCCTGTTTTCATATACATAACACTAGAACATAATTAGATAGTGCCTTATAATGAGTTGTCTATACATGTTACCTTAAAAATATATTAGTATGTAAATAAAATGACATAAAGTTGTATTTGGTCCCTCAGAATAATTTATAAAATTCTGCCATCCTATCCTATTCAAATTATAGCATTTAAATGAGAAATTATAACTTGTTATGAAATCTGAAATCAAGTTTATTGGACTCAAGTGCAAATAAAATGAAACTATAAGGTTTGAAAACCTTGGAATCTCTTAAAATAATAATAATAAAGACTCCTATGAAAACTAATGAATGTTTGTGTTACCATATCCATCTTAATCATAGAGTCATTGAAAATTAGTGAAGGTAATATATCATGTATCCAAGATATTTTTAATATATTGAACTCATTCATTGTCCTATTACTAATGCAGAAATAAATTATGAAGACACAATATTAGACTAGAGTAGAATCTGGAGAGTCACCTGGTTTAACACCACCCTATTAGAGATGGACTTCTCTGCAGTGAAAGAGGAATTCCACCTGTTAATATCCTCGAAGAAACTGAGTCCTCAGGATAGCTGGGCCGGAGCAGATTAAAGTCCATTTCTCTTAGTTGGGCTTTAGATTTCCCAGAAGGCCAAGCATCAGATATCCAGAGTCAGAAATAAAAGTCAGAGTCAGAAACCCAATTAAAGCAGAAACTAGTGACTTCTTCACTGCACACAGTCTGTGGTTCTCCAGTTTGCAGTGTTCTCTCTCCGTAGAAAAACTTGGAAATTAACACTGGGTGAGGGTCTCAGCAGCTCTGTGGGTTTGCAGAAGTCCCTCCTCACTTTGATCCTCACTGTTAAAATGGGCTGTCTATGATACTCATCCCACAAGAATGTTGTTATGATTTAACTCACACAGCCAGTGTGGTGACTAGGACACTGCAGGTCAGATACAAGCGCTCATTTGTTCAGTGAATGTTTATTGTAATTTCTCAAGCACCACAATACCTTTATAGGTCTTAATGGATAGTTCTATTATGGCTCCAAAGCCCTTCACCTATTCCTCAAAATGAACAAAGGTAGGAAATATGGAAGCATCTCCATTTAACTCATCAACATGTACAAAGATTGTCTACAGTGTTCTGTGTCTCACGCGATGTTCTCTCAGGTCTCTTTCTACAATCATTCATCACTCGCTTTATGCTTCTGTGTTGCCATTTGTTAATATCCAAGTGCTTGATACTAATTATTTTGGTAAGGAAAACAAAGCTGTTTCAGACATGGAGAGAAACTCTGTGTATCACTAAAAAACATCTTTAAGGACAAAGTCCCTTAATGACAGGACTGGTGATACCATTCGATCTTGTCGAACTGCTAGGATTGGGGTAGGCAAACCTGTCACTTGCCCCAAGCCAAGCTGTAAAGAGATTAATGTTTACCTTACCCTGTGTGGAAGCACACAGAAAATAAACAACGTGGGAACAAGGTTCACCATCTATTTTTAAATGCTTCCTGCTATTTTGGACTGAACATGTACAATTTTTGTTTAGCAATTTCAGCTAATTGTTGGAATAACATTTTTGGGAACAGATTGCAAACTTCAAAATGGAAAAGATCATTTTAGGGAGGGAAGCTAGGCAGCTGTCAGGGAGTCGGAATTAACATACATTTGCATAACAGATGTACAGTAAGGTGTCTATGACAGACAATCACTGAATATTAATGCTATAGACCACGACATCATTTGCGTAAATGCTGTCTGCTGGGTACTGAGGTTGGTGTGCTCTTTGCAGAAGACAAAGGGCCAGAGAATGGAACAGATGCACCAGATATGCCAATGCATCTTAATTTATGACATCCTCATGAAAGACCTTGTGGTGTGATTTCAGATTCTATTACAAATAATTTGGAGATAAAGGCACTAAGTAATTATCTTTTCCCCTACAGTTAGTTTCTCTCAAAGGAAGAGGATTCATTTGTGGGCTGCTATTGTAATACTCAGGAGAGTGGCATTCTTTTTGTGAAGTGGGGGTAGGGTGAGGAAGAAAAGGAACGCGTTCCTGAAAGTCAACATTGTGCATTCAATAGATTTGGCTCTTAGCATGTTGTCAGACACCCGTCACAGAGCAACTCAGCCCCTATTTGAATGGAGCAGCAGGTGACTCTATGGCAGGTTTCAAACGGTATTTTTTAAATAGTGAATTAGTGTTGAAGTGTAAAACACTTTTTGTTAAGTCAATGTTACAAACATATGTTGAACTTGTTCTATGTGCAAAGTACAGGGTTCTTTTTATTGGTACCTTAATCAATTCCGTGCTGTCTTCCAGCCGGTCTCCAGAGGACACTCTCCCCAGTTATTACACTCCACAGAATTGTTTGTCTTCTTGACCTCCCAATGAATAACCAGTTCTTGATTGGCTAATTAAAAATGTCATGCTTTTGATTAACATATATTTTAGCACATAACATGTGCCAGACATTGTGGTAGGTGCTGAGCAGGCAAAGGCACGGCTTTCATTCTAAAGGTTCACTGTCTAGTGAGGGTGACAGGCAGTCAACATATGCTTATTGAGCAGTTACTATACATTAGTCATGGTCAAGGTGCTGCTGGAGGTGCAGAAATAAATAAATCTGCCAATCCTTGCTCTCAAGGCCCTTTACTTCTGGTTGTAGGAAGACAATCAATTGGTAGCCAATTAATTAGACAATGTCAGATACAGGTAAAATAAGGTAATGTGAGAGAGAGAGTGATCAGGAGTATCTATGGATCAGGCAGATCTCCCTTGTTTGAAATTTTAAAATACTGTAATATTAACAATTGACCTGAATGGCGAGGAGACAACCATAAGGAGTATCTGGAGTAATACCATTTGAGTAGAAGAAACAGCTAAGGCAAAGCTCTTGAGACAGCATACATAAACATGCAAATAATTTGTTATCAAGGAGGCAAGTTCCAAGTATGATGTACTTTGTACTTGTCATGGATGGGGACAAAGGAGAGAGCTCCTGGCTCAGCTGTGTTAGAGTGAATGTTGAGGGAGTTGGCAGAGAGAATTTTTTTCTGCAGTCTTTTCTACATTGAAGCCCACTGTGGAGAGAAATTGTCTTCCAAAAAGAGAACACAGCATATACAGAGACCTTAGAGGAAGAAGCAAAAAGCTAGACACTCACTGAGAATTGTGTTTTGTCTGTATGTGGCTAGATCATAAATTATGGGGGGAGAGGAGAGTGTCAGAATATAAAGCTGTAAAAGTGGATTAGGGTTAGATTGAGAAGAATTTGTGTGCTAAACTATGGTGGGTTTTTGTTTTTAATTTAATTTTTATTCAAGTATATTTGATATACAGTCTTATGCTGGTTATATTCATTTCAGGTGTACAATGGAGTAATTGAACATTTTTATACCTTACAGGGTGATCACCCTGCTAATTCTGGTGAACATCTGTCTGTGGAGCTTTGCGTGTTAGGAAATAAGCAGAATGCTGATTTACAAATTTGTCCAGAGACATTAAAGCATCTGGTAGAGAGGACAATGGAATATGCTAAAACATGCACCCTTGTATTTGGGGAAAACTCATTTATGGGGACAAACAGAGCCACTTTAATAATAACTCAAAAGTCGTTGGATTCTTGCCACAGAGGCTTACCCACAATCTTTAAAGAATGACCCCCAAATCCACCAGAAAGTAGAAACAGAATGCCCACACTCATCTTCCTCCTCCTCTCCTTTGCTTTAGTGTTATTTGCTCACAAATAGTTTGGATGCTTGGGACTCTCCATGTGTACAGAGCTCTAGGAGAGAGCACTGAAGTCTACCCCAAGCTGGGGGCTTCTCTTGTGTTCCTAATGATGTCTCCCCCTGTGATGCCAGAATCTAACTATGTTTCTGGAAAGAGGGATTGAAAACCGTCATTCTACCTAATGTCATACTTAGTACTAAAACAGTAGCCACCTGTGCCTCCATCTCCTAAGGACTTCCTTAGGAACCAATTCCTCAGTTTGTGCTTGGGCTTCTCTGTTCATAACCTCTAACTTTAAGAGCTAAAATGCAGTACGTACTTACTCTCTTCCAAGTTCTGTGCTACATCCTAAACATGCAAGATCTTATTTTAGGCTCACCATGCCCCTTTGATCTTTCACCTGATTTAATGAATGAGAAACAAAACCCAGAAAGAGTAAGCCATTTGCCCTAGGTCTCACAACCAGCAAACAACTGGTAAGCTGACTGCAGAGCCCCATTTATAACCACTGAGATTTACTGCCCTTCCAAAGACCTCACGGATGACTTCAAAAGGCAAGGTAACTCCCAGGCTTGTCATCCTTTCTGTCTTCAGGTTTCTATAGAGTCCCTTCCTTCAAATACAAATACCCCAATTACCATGACATACCCAAATATACTTGTGTCCAAGTTTATTTAGGCTTGTGAGAAGAATTTTTTGTACATATCATTCTTTTGCTACACCCAGCTCATTAGTTATATTTACTCAAATTGGTTATAGTCTTCCAGAAGGCACAGATTGCAGAATATAAAGACCTTCTTTTTTATAATACTAATATACTTAAATTGGCTTTATATTTATTGTACCTAGTCTATTTTCTAAGTCTTTCCATTTCCCTGCCAGAATTGATTCTTGTAGATACCGGAGGAAGAAACAATTCATTTAGACCCGTAGGCGATGGGGAATGGAGTGATGTGATGAAAAGACCCCAACTCTGCTCTACATTCACACTGCCTTGATTATTAGGGAAACAATGCATGAGATGAGGAAATAGCTCAGCTAGAGTTAATAGTCAGAAATGTGTTCTAGTCCTTTCTTTCCTTTGGTCATCTAAATTTCCTCTGCCTATGCCAACTGCTCTTACCAGTGGTAATAGCAGCAGCCAAAGCCAGATTTTAACCTCTTGTCTAAAACCCAACCAGTAACATCATCACTCTCCCTTCTCTAGGTAACATTTGATGACTCCATGTATAGCTTGTCCAGTGACTGAGGGGCCAGGTGCCATTTTGAGTGAAATCTTCCTATTCTGCCAAAGCTGTAAGATTGCTGCTGAGAAACTGATAGGTGTTACAGGGTCAAGGATATCTCCATGTCACCTCACAGACAGAGCACCGGGCTGTGGGTCCCTTTCTGTGTTTGATTTCAGGGATACCTGACTTCATCAACTGTGCATCAATGGAAGGAAGAGAATGATGCAAATTGATATGTTTTCTTCACAAGTAGAGAACTTGCATTACTGACTCCTGTGATATATCTGTTTAAGAAACTATCTTTTGCATTAAGAGTGGTCTTCTAGAGGCGACTGAAGCTCATGAAATCAGAATTAACCTGTGATATAAAGACTTCAAGGTGTTTGGATCCCTTGAAATTATAGTACATATAGCAAAAGGCAGGAGTGAATCTGTTTGTGAAGGAGAAAGGATAGATTTCAGAGTGTCATTTAAGACTGGTCAACAAGTTTCAGTTGGAGGATAGGCAATGCAAACCATTTAAACATTTTATGGAAAGAATGACATACTCAGTTTTGCTGAAAATATCACTCTAAAAACAATTTGGAGAATGGATTGGAAGAAAACAAGATAAAGAAAACTGGAAAAAAGTGGTAAATGGTTGCAGTAATACAAATGAAAAATGATGAGAGTAGTTAAGGCTATGGTTGAAACTGGAAATGGGAAGATTATGGACTACTTAAGGGATAGAAAAAAGAAAATATAGTGACTGATTAAATGTAGATATAATAAAGAAGGTAAAGACCAAGATGATTCCCAAATTTAAAGCTTGGGCAACAGGGTGAAAAGTGAGACTATTTTATTATGGCTCAAAAGATAATGAGTTTAGTTTTCAGGCATTTTAAGTATAGGAGAAGATGTTTACTAACAATTTTATTTATTGTCCTGGAATTCAATAGGGATGGGACTGGATCTAGACATGTAAAATGTGTTGAGGTAGAAAACTTGGACTAATAATTGAAGCCTTAAGAATAGGAGGGATGAGGTAAAAGGGAAAAACACATGCAGACTACACTCCCATGCAATAGCATTTACACAGCATATTGAACCAAGACCTCTGCTTGTTGTGATGTTAGGTACAAGTAGGACTTCACAAAGAAGACTAAATGGGACACACACAAAGGCCAAAGTAGAAGTGTGTGGGATCACAAAGGCGAGCATTTCCTGGAGAAAATGTCAGTAAATAGGATGCACTCCTCTGACAGTTTGTTCAGAAAAAAGACTTTAAGAATTTCTTTTTTTAACAGGTGTGAGGTAACATCTTGTTGAGGTTTTACTTTGCATCTATCTCTCTGATGGCCAGTGATGTTAAGCATCTCTTCATATGTCTATGAGTCATCTGTAGGTCCTTCTTGGAGAAGTGTCTGTTCAGGTCTTTTGCCCATTTTAAAATATTATTTATTTATTTATTTATTTATTTATTTAGCTTCAGAGGGGAAGGGAAGGAGAGAGGGAGAGAAATATCAATGTACGGTTGTCTTTCGTGTGTCCCCTACTGGGAACTGGCCTGCAACCCAGGCATGTGCCCTGACTGGGAATTGAACCACTATCCTTTAGTTTGCAGGACTGTGTGCTCTCAATCCACTGAGCTACACCAGCCAGGGCCTCTTTTGCCCATTTTTAAATTGAATTGTTTTTCTGGTCTTGAGTCATATGAGTTCTTTCTATATTTTAGAGATCAAACCCTTGTCCAATAAATCATTGGCAAATTTGTTCTTCCACATGGTCTCTTCCCTTTTCATTTTGATGATGGTTCCTTTAGCCATGTAGAAGCTGATTAGTTTAGCACCCATCAAAATGGCCATCATTAATAAATCAACGAACAACAAGTACTAGCGAAGATGCAGAGAAAAGGAACCTTAGTGCACTGTTGGTGGGACTGCAAACTGGTGCAACCACTATGGAAAAGGGTATGGAACTTCCTCAAAAAACTAACAATGGAACTGCCCTTTGACCCAGCAATTACACTGCTGGGAATATACCCTAAGAATCCTGAATCACCAATTCAAAAGAACTTATGCACCCCAATGTTCATAGATTGTGATTAACAATAGCCAAGTGCTGGAAACAGCCTAAGTGCCCATCATTAAATGAATGGATCATCATTAAACGAGTGGTACATTTACAGTCTGCAGAATATAAGGGAGAATACTATGCTAAGTGAAATAACCCAGTCAGTGAAAGATGAATATCATATGATCTCACCTATAAGAGGAATCTAATGAACAAAATAAAATAATAAACAAAATAGAACCACAGGTATGGAAACATGGAACAGACTGAGAGTGACCAGAGGGGTGGGGGCAGGGAGATAATGGTGCAAAGATGGGGAAGGGAATAGACAAAGAACATGTATGAATGATCCACAGACATGGACAACAGTGTGGGAATTAATTGTGGGGGTGGGATGGTCAGAGTAGGGCAAAGGGGGGAAAATTGGGACAACTGTAATAGAATAACAATAAAAAGATTAAATAATAAAATAATTTCTTCTTTCAACTAATGCTGGCATTTGATGACTTTAGTGATAACAGTTCTAATAGGATAGTGGTATTAAATGTAAAGTGCACTGGGCTGAAGAATGAGTGTGAACTTTGGACATAGAGGCAGGCAATTTGGGCAATACATGTGAGAAGATTGATGTGCAAGTGAGAAGTAGAGTGAGACCTGGAGGAAGATGAGTGGTTGAAAGTTTCCAGATGTGTGTGCATATGTGTGTGTTTTAAATAAGAGAGACTTGAGCAGGTTGAAAATCTGGGGGAATATGCATATAAAAAGGGATATATTGAAGATCCAGGGGAGAAGATGTCAAAGCAACACAGTGAGGACCCTGAGGAGGCAGGAGGGATTATTCTTATGAAGAAAGAGCTAAGCATGATCATTTTAACAAAAGGAAAGCCTGGGAGAGTGAATTTGTAAGTTTATCTATAGACATTTGAAGAACTTGGAGTAGCTTCAAGAGATTCTAATCTCTCTTTAATACAGAGAAAAATAGCACCTGGTAAGTGTGATGAATTAAAGTGACAAAGCTCCAGAACTTAAGAAGAACCAAGAAGGTTTGAAATAGCTGCTATGAAGAAAGAACTCAGCACGAAAACCTAGAAGTGCCAGGCAGAGCTGAATTTTCTGACTCCAGTGCCTGAACTCTTCCCCTTGAAAAACTGAGCCCCCTAAGTGGTCTCCTGCACAGCCATGATAGAAGCTGCACTCTCCAAATTAAGAGAAAACAGTACTTTTGTCTGTAAAGCAGAATGTGCTGGTTCTCATATTTGACCAACTATACAACCATTTTCCAGCCTTACCCTCTTTCTCTGCTCACTTCCTTACTCTCTATTCATATTAGTTTGTGACTCTGTTTTCTTCTAAATGTGTTAGTTATAACAGGAACATTCATAAGAGTGAGTGAATTCTGCCCTGGCAACATGTCCTACTATTAACACAAACCATTATGACAAATTTCCTGGGTTGTCTGGTTAGGATCTGACCTCATTCTACTCATCACCTCTTTCCATTGTATGTCCCCAAAGCCTGCAATGTAAGATGGACATTTGCATGCATTTGATAGCAGGACAATGACTTTAATGAGCAGAGATTACTTTGTTTCAGTGGCTTCATCTGATTTCAACCACCCCTCTCACAACACATGGAATTGGGTTGGAGTTTAATGCAGGCTAAGAAAGCATGTTATAATAACAGCACAGGTGACACTGTGAGGTCACAATCCACCAGACACTGGTAGTGTTTGGGAAAAGGTTGAAAAGTCACCTATAGGGAAATACAAAGAACATCCCTGAGTTAGAGAGATCAGAAGTTGAACTAAGCTACTTCATAATTTTTTTTCTATATTGCATGGTTATAGTCTCAGGGAAGGAAAACTACTTAATATAAAATCAAAAGTGATGCACACGAGGAAACTGAGGATTCATAAATGTTAATATTCTCAGAAGCAGCAGGCTAAAAAGAAAAAATGACCAAGAAATGGGCAGATTAATACCATAGTCCGTTTATTTGTTAGCTGAATTACCCTAAAACAACCTACCTAACATTCCAGACACCATTTTCTATTTTATAAAAGTAAGATGATGTGTATCTGGTTTGATGGTCTTTCTAAGGTTGTGTTGGCCAATATAGTCATCACTAACAACATGTGGGTCTTGAACTTTAAATTAGTTCAAATTAAATATTAAAAATCAATCCTCCGGCTGGGCTACCCGCATTTGAAGTACTCAATAGCAATGTGTGCTGGTGGTGTACAGATACACATTTCCAACATCAAAAAAGGTTTCATTCGACAGCACTCTTTTAAGAGTGAGAGAGAGAATTGAAAAAAAACCAACCAGCGTATATTAGTACTCCTAGGTGATAGTCAGCTTTTGTTAATCATAATTCATCTTTAATGCTGTATATCAAAATCTGTATAAAGCATGTTATGTGTATTATTTAATGTAATTTTCACTCCTATTCCATAGGTGAGAAAATGAAGGTATGAAGATATTAAATTACCCCATGTTTATAGAGATTAGAAGCTCTTATTTTTAGGAATGTCTTCAAAATCACAGAGGAAACATTTATCAGAAACAGATACCAAAAACTCATTTGTCTGACCACAAGCTGTGCTGTTATATGCCTGGCAATGTGCTTTTATATGCACTAAAAATAACAGAGAAACTCCAACTGTGGAGAAGGGAGGGTAGAGAATTTTGAAGGTTTTATGTAGAAGAGGGAAGAACAAGGTAAGGGAGACCCTTGTATGTAAAGAAAATAAGAGCTAAAGTGAATGGCCTCTAAGCTCTATAATCTTGGACTCTAGGATTCTGAAAGGCCTGATGTTACATGTTCTATTCTGTCAGAAATCATTGGAAGATATAGTTATTTATTGTTAGAGATAGAGGTATTTTTCTTTTTGTCTTTGCCAATCAATACCTGCTTCTTTGAGGAGCCCTATGCTCTGAGGAACATATAGAGAGCAGAAATTTGATCTTGAAAGCAAAGAAATAGGTTGGGAAATGGGTCCAAGTAGTTGAGTGTAGAATCTTGTCAATAGGACAAATTACTCTTTTAAGATGTGCTGTCTTGGCCTAAATTCTATGCTTCAAAAATAAGTCAAGACATTCAAAAAGGGTGAAGAGTTTGCAGGAACAACTAAAGGACACATGGACAAAACCAGGGGTGGGTGGAATCAGGGGAGGGAGGTGGGGATGGCTGGGGTCAGGGAGGTAGTAGGGGAAAAGGCAGAAAACTGTACTTGAAAAACAATAAAATTTGAAAGTATTTTTTAAAAAAGACATTCAAGCAATAAGCATAACAATGTCTTGTTAAACACACTCCTGACTTTAAAAAACAGAATAAAAAACTATAAAGCAATTGATAATAATAATAATTGTTTGATAAATATATTATGAATAAATTAATATAATCTCTCAGTAGTGGTTATAATTGTCAGGGTAAACTAGATTATGTGACCATAACAAATATACCAAGAAATCTCAGTGATTTAAGCCAAAAAAGAATTGATTTCTCATTCACACCACAGGTAACCTGAGTAATTGTAGCTTTCCTTGGTGGCTCTCTTTTACTTGATGACTCTGGGACCCAATATCTAGAACCTGTGTTTTCCAAGGGCTAAAGAGTCATGTAGGATATTCAGAGGCCAAGCCTGGAAGTATCTTACATTGCTTCTATGCACCTTTCATTCACCTGAACACACAGTCCCCAACTCAACAATAAATGGTGCTGGCTTATGTTGCCTTACTGTAAGCCCCACTGTGATGAACGCACGGCCTTGTCTCTAAATCAGAGATCACAAAACACGTTTAGCCTACATGCATCTGCAACCTATCTGCTTATTTAAAAAATAGCCTCTTTGCTTTTAATTGCTACTAATTTTTATATTTTCCCAAAAACTCATTTTACTTAATTGCCGCCTTCCCCACTCTTATGAAATAGACTTGATTCCTACTTCATGAAGAACATCAACCTCACCAGACACATTTTTCACCCTCCTTTTCAGCGTGTTTTTCTGTCTTTCAGAGGAGCATGCCCCCCCGCCACACCCTTATGTATACCACATCCTATACAGGAAGCATTGTGTTCCATTGCTTCTTCCAGACTTTGATCTATTAATCATTGCCTCTCTTTCCTCTTTTTTTACTTCTGTGTACTTTCTTTCTTTAGTAACCTTGTTGAAATATTTTTCAATCCAAAACCCTGTCTTGACACTCAGATTATACTCCACCTATAAGTAGAGTTCAGTCTCTCTTTTTATGCTTTATGATGCAGTCTTGGAATAATAATACATATTAACATCTCATTTTTTGCATATTTGTCATCAGAAATTTATTAAAATTGAGTTATGTACTTTCGTGTGGGACTATTTACGTCTTTCCTACAAGCTCTGCAAGGGCATGACTAGAGCTTTTTGATTGACTGTGAGTCTGATACACGGTAGCTGCTTCATAAATATTCGGTGATTAAGTCCACTACCATTGATGGAAACTTAAGGGATCAATTACATGATGACTATGAAATCTAAAGGTGATACTTTTGTCTTTACTTTCTTGGATTATTCTGCTGCATGTCACACCATTGGACGACTTGTGTCCTTTAAACAATTTCCCTTCTTGATGTCCAGGACCCATTAAACTCTTAGTTGTCTTCCTACCTCTGTGAATGTCTCTTTCAGTCTACTTGCTAATTGTCTACTTCATAGTCCACTATCCACCCCTTAAAGTAGAGGTGCTCCCTGGACTTTTATCCTTGAGCTGCTGATCCCCCCAGTGTTCATATTGCTAAAAAAATTTTATTCATATTTAAGATTTCCCATACCACCCATATGTTGATGCCTTCTGAAATATATATTAACCCTAAATTTCTTCCTTGAGTTACAAAACTTTGGGCCAAACTGCCTCCTCAATATCATCATCAAACTTACTAATCTTCACAAACTCAACTAGTCCAACTCTGAATTCATGACTTCTCAAGATTGTTCACCCTCCTTTACTCCATATCTCAGGGCGATTATCCAAACAGCTATCTGACTAAAAACCAAGAATTGGTTCCTTTTTGCTCGAACCCAGTTCCTTTTGCCTGAGCACCCTCTACCCTATCAATCACCATGTATGGCCTGCTTTTGTACTTCCAAATACTTGTATCCTTCCTCACCTTTCCATCTCTTATTTGTTTCTCCACCCTGGATTAGGAAAATCCTCCTGTAAACCTGCTTTCCACCAGATCCCTCCCAGCTAAATCCATTCTCTGCACTACAGTCAAACTGATTTCTCAGAAGCAACAGTCTGACCATTCCATAGCTCAGTTGAAAGCCCTTCAAAGACACCCCATTGTATATAAGTCGACACAATTTAAGGTGATTTGAGCTATCTATAACTTGGCCCCTTCCTTGTCTAATCTCGCATCTTTTTGAATCTCTATCATCAGGATTAGCAATATTAGTGCTCTGCACACACCCCATTTTTTCTTGCTCTTGTACTCTGCTTAAGAAAAGTTAAGCAAAATCTAGCTAATCCCTCCTCATTCTTGCAGTCTTATCTCAGGCCTCATTTTCTTTAGAAAGTCTTTATATCCCTGTCCAATCTGCTTTGGTATCAGTCCCCTGTGGTTATATAAGCTGTATATGGATACCTGTGACTTTGAATTATGTGGAGCAGAATCCTTGGAAAAGCATGTTGGACATGCTATGTGAGTGAGAAGTTAGCTATTATGGGTTAACAGTTTACTCCAGCAACACCTAGCTAATTCTGAATAACTGTGGTTAATGTATTACAAGTGAAGAATGAAGCACAAACAAGTAAGGTCCCCATTCCATTCATACAAAGCCCAGTCCTCTTGTCATCTCCAACTCTAACATCCACTGGACCTATTTTACTCAGAAATGTTCAAAGAGAGCCAAGTTGACTCTAGAAGGGAATGAAGAAAACTATGGATAGCTGCTTCTCTAAGTACAGCAAACATTTGTAGAACAAATGTGTTTGCAGTTTCTAATCTGTTTTCCACTCTAGCAAAGCGGGTGCTGTTCCATCTGAACTGAGAAGCTACTGGAGCATGAATTATACACGGAGGTTCTGCCTGTTCATCATGCAGCCTGGTGCACAGAGGACAAGTCGGCACATTGAAATTCAATGAGGTCAAATTCGAAATCTGGCAAACACAGTTACACTTTGGTAGCTGGAACATCGTGTGCCTGTCCATGTTCAGGAGCCATTTCCATGTCCCTTTGGGGAATAGTATCAAGGAAACAGGCCCTGCTATGCACATTCAAGACTTCCTGGACATTCACACATGTGGTATCACACCGTGTCTGCCCAGATTGCCAAGAGAAGGAAAGGAAATGGGATATTGAAGCTCAGTGTGTGGCATCCACTTCCCAGATGGAAAGACCATGAAGTGCCTCTTGAGGAGAGGGTTAAACACACCACAGCATGTACAGGGTTTAGTCCTCCAACAGATGAGACCAATTTGCACCTGGCTCCATTCCACTGTGGACATGTTTGATCATTGCCACAGTGTATCCCTTGATTAGTGAGTGTATACTAATTGCTTTGGAACTTTTGGCATCTAAACCCCTTTCCTGTACTTAGTGCCTTTGCCACCACATGGTTCTGGTCAAAAATGGAACCTTCCTGTCACCTGAGAAGTCAAAAGCCCAGATCATACTTATCTAGCCACTCTTGCATCTTGGCACGTGTCTCAGCTAATCAAAGTCATACAAGACAGTTCTGAATTGGGAAGTTGGAACACAGAGAAGCAGGAGCCTCAGAGAATGCATTCTGTGGCAGTGGCAGTGGTGGAAGCAGTCCCTGTGCAAGGGTAACAGTACCCACAATGACCACAGGAGGGACTAAGCTGAGACATCAGGCTTTCCTGGGCAACAGCAGCAGTGCCTGGCCAACTCACACTGGGGACAGATTTGGTGGGTTTCTGGGGTCTTACCTTCCTTGTTCTGAGCTATGTAATATCCCTCGTTCTCCAAACTCCTGTCAATTCTATAATTTCGTAACCGCTTTTTAATAAAGTCCTCTTCTTTTTACATCAAAGAAAGCTTCTATTGTTCTTATTACAACTCCTTTGAAAAACTCCCTTACCTGCATGACAAGTTAAGGGACATTCTTAAAACATTATTATAAATGCTGTTGTTAATGAGATCTGTTTATAAAAATGGGCAAGGAGAAAGGGTCTCAGCATTTAAAATTAATGTAACTTTTAACATGTGTGCTTTAATTTGTCATCTTAGCTCAGTAGTTCTCAGCCAAGAAGCAATTTTGTGCTCCAGGGACATTTGATTAAGTTTCTTATTTTCATTCAATGGTGAGAAGTCAGAGATGCTGCTGAATATCCTACAATACACAGGACAGCCTCCATGACAATGAATCACCTGGTTCAAAGTGCCAATACTAAGTAGGTTGAAGAATTCTGTCTTATATTATTTGAGGTTCAATGGACCTTTGGGCCAACTAATTCCATGGCTTCCTTAAATTCTTAGAAGTACATAAAATTCATAGAGAAGACACCCAGACCACTTTCCATGTCTTATAATGACCTTAATGTTAAAGTCTTTATCTATCCAACAAATAGTTATCGTTAGTGCTATGCCAGGTGCCATGATGGTTATAGTAAATAGGTTAAAAAAGAACAAACGTGGTGCTATCTTTTAGGATTTTTCACACAAACTGGAAAGACAGACAACATAAAAGTAAGTCGACAAAGAAATTCATAGGTATGAATTGTCATAAAGATAATAAAGAGACAGAAAAGCTGAGTTAAGTGATAGAAATTAGCAGGGGAAAATCAATGTGGAAAACGGGGTCACAGAGGCTTCTCTGAGAAGGTGGCATTTGAACCAAAGCTGGAGGAAAGGCAGTTACACAGAGAACACCATGTAAATGGAGTCTTATGACAAGAAAGGGCTCGATGACTAAAGAAGCAAAAGGAAGCCAGTGTTATTGTGGAACAGTGGGTGAAGGGACAGTGACAGCAGGTAAGCTGAGAAGTATAGAAACAGGCTTGTGTGTCTCCCAGTCCTTTGATAGTGAGGCTCTGCCTAGGGGTACACGTGGCACTCACCTGGGCCTGTGTTACTCATAGCGGCCCCAGCAGACATTCTCCCCTGGGCCAATATTGTGCCTAGACCAGCCCTTATAGTTCTTATAATTGCAGGGCACACTTCAGCAACAATTATCAGGGGGCTTTGAGAAGCAAGATGTATGATTCACAGGTCCTGTAAGGTACACAGCATCTTTACAGGCACATGATGAGGTCAGGGGTAGAGAGAGAAAGGAGATCTGGGATCCAGGGCCCTGCCTTTATTAGAGACTGAGGGTGGGGCATCTTGGGTTTAAACAGGTCCACTCTCTATTGGCTAATTTCAATCATGAGAATGGGAATTAGGGTGAGGGAAAGGGAGAAGTGGGGTCACTCAAGTGGTCTGTTATCTAGGTTATCCAGGGCTTTCTAAAAAGGGGTCTTTATGAATGGGTGTAACCTGCTTTCTTATTGATTGTTTGCAAGTGGGCATAACCTCCTGTGGCCAATGTTTATTCAAGATGGGTGTCTTTTAATTGGATGCCTGGCACTCAAAATCTTAATGTCAGGCACTTGGGCAGGCCCTATCAGGTGAGGAAGAGGTGGTCACTGCACAAAGATTCTGTTTACACACCCTAAGGACTCTTGGGTCATCTGAATATGGAGTTGCTTTGAACTTGACCCAAATGATTGCAAAAAAATCAATTCAATAACATGGGTTATTTTACTATGACCAGAAGTGCAAGCTGACTTTTTTATTTATATCTAATGAATAACAATGTGACTCAATTAATTGTACATTAGTTAGTGTCACTTAATAAACAAAAAGTACGAAATCTGTGAGGAAGAAGTTTGAAGTCCTCCAATCAAGTACAAGTACTTCATTTCATGCAAAATGAAACTGAAGCACACGGAGTAAATAGCAAATATGGTTTGCCCACCGTTACACAATTTAGAGAACCAAGTTTAAGACCCAGATGTCTATGTACCTACCTGGATGCTCTTTCCACCAAATTGACCTGCTTAAACATCATGCAGTCAGAGTCCCTGCACAGCTTCAGCAAATTAAGGGTGATAATCTGCATTTCTCCCAGTGAGGAATGATCTCCCTTGGATTCTAATGGGTGACATTTTCTCCATTGTCCAGCACAGATCAAAATTTACCCTTTTCATATGTGTCATGAATAGTCCTTGGCCTCAGGTTAGAGGCCAACTGAACATTTTCTCTGTACTTGAACCAAATGCCTGCCTGGTTTGGGGTACGTGAACTATGCAGTAGGTAGTCACTAATTTCCATGCTAGCGCCCATTCACAAAAGCCCACGCCAGTGTTCAAACTGCTTTTCCTGTAGCTGACAAACTATTCCCTCCCTGATGCCTCTGAACTGAATTTGTAAGTGCTGTTAATTAATAACATGCATCTGTTTCTATACTTGATCAACAAAAGATGAATAAAAGTTCCAAGGAGACGGAGATGGACAGGGACTAGCCATGGAGCTCTGAACACCGCTTATCTCCAGGAGGCAAGCAGGCAAGGGCCTTGGCAGTGCGGCCTTGCTTGAAATCTAGAAGGACTCCACATTGTATTGGAAAGGCCTCTGCTTGATCTGACATTAAATCTTAACATGTACTACTTATAAGAGCTTAAAACATTTCTTAAATGCTCTAAATTTCCATTCTTTCATTTATTTTTTAATTTTATTTATTTATTTTTAGAGAGAGGGGAAGGGAGGAAGAAAGAGAGGGAGAGAAACATTAATGTGTGGTTGACTCTCATGCACCGCCTAATGGGGACCTGGCCTACAGCCCAGGCACGTACCCTGACTGGTGACTGAGCCAGTGACCCTTTGGTTCACAGGCCGGCACTCAATCCACTAAGCAACACTACCCAGAGCTCCATTCTTTCATTGATAAAGGAAAAATCGTAATATCCATAGCTAACATAGATTGAGCCTTTATGTCTGACATGTCTCTGTGTAGTTACTAGAAATCAACTCAAGGCATGTGTTAACATCTTGATTATGAAGAGAAAGAAAAATAAATTATTTGAATAACTTCATTAGGAGTACACAATTGAAAAATAACATAGCAATCACTTTCTAAAACATTTTCTTTTACCTGCATAAATCCTATGAAGTTTTATTCTGGCTACACTTGTGTCGTATTTTTTTAAATGAGTAACTGCTGGATTCCAAAAAGATAAAATGGTAAGACTAGTTCATGACCTTGCTAGGCATAAGCTTCAGCCTCTTCTTCTCCCCAATGTATTTTCATAAGAATCAGGCTGCATCAAGAGAAAAAAAATTTTATTTTGTTTATTTATTTTATTTGTTCTTGTAAACTATTGGAATGTTAACTGAGCTCCACGTGACTTTGCCCAGAAATAAGTAGGTTCTAGAAAGCATCACATGGGCCTTGAATTCTGCAGCACTTTTCTGGGTTGTGGGGCTGCAGCCATGGTCCCTGTCACACCTATAACATAGCTGTCCCCACAGGACCACCCTCAGCCCTCCATCTGAGCTCTTCGCATGCTTTTGTTGAGCAATGCGCTTGCAGCTTCCTGTACAATGCAGTCTGTTGTGACTATTCATTTTAGAAAATAAAGTCTGTGTGATCAGTGAGCCAGACATTAGCCTGTAACCTCATTGTACTTACTGCATTCTGTTGGCACAATAGCAAACCCAGACCAGCACGGGGAAGGTAGGAGCATTGTCCCAAACAAGCAGGACAAGACAGGGCACTCTCAGGATATTCTGTCATGTTCACTGAAGGTCTAAAGGGTAATGGATGCTGGAAATAATAAGTGGCCATATGGAAAAGCCTACTGTCACCAATGCATGTCTCCATGCCAGAGGCCCTGGTAGGTAAAACCAACACTCCCTAGCCAAGGAGACTCCCTGGAGTTAATGCTTATCAGTTGTTTACTTATGCTGATTGACTTAGCTCTAACTTTATTCTTCAGTTCGAATTTTCAGAGGTGTTTTTATAGTTACAAAGCAATAGAAATAAGAGGCAAATCAGCTCCCTGAATTTTGTTGCTGTGTTCATAGTGCTTTATAAAACCCCGATTTCTATGTAATTCTTTTGACTTTTTTCTTCTCAACTTTCTTATACTCCGTGTACTTTGCATATCTCAAGCTTCACTTTTTAGGTATTAATAAGCATGTCTGAGATTTAACCTTGCCACTGGTCGTCTCTGTTTGTATGTTACCATCCACTCACCCGTAAGTCGATGCCATCAGTCCCCAACCCAAACCTCCTCCTCTGGATTTCTCATTACAGGGATTGTGTTTTCTGCACTCGTCTATCACTACAGAATGAAACTGGGCATCGTCCCCATCTCCCTTTTCTCTACTTTTATGCCAATCAGTCACCAAACCATGCTCAAACTACCTTCCAATCAGTGCCAAAGTCCAACCACTTGTCTTCTTATTGCTGCTGCCGTGTTGGTCCAGGTTACCATTACCTCTCACCCACAATAACTCCTGTCTTCTCCCTTCAGCCTCTGCCCTGTAGCCAGGATATCATTTCTGAAGTTTGCCTGTGATCATGGCTGAGTAAAGGCATTCTGTGGTTTCCGATTGCTCTTAAGTCAAGGTGAAACAGGTTCTCCAGCTGGCTGCCTGATCTGGCTCTTCGTTATTAATTCTATACAAAGAGTCAAGACTCTTTGGTTTTAAGTGTTAGAAACCCAAATCATGGTATGATAATAAAATTAGTAGCACTATGTTGGAGTTTTCTGCCCACCCCTCTTCCGCAGGAGTGGGCGCACAGAGCTGGTTTTTCCATACGTGACACCCTCCAACTCTCCCCAGGCCATAGCAAGATGATTCAAGGTGAGCAACTAACCCCGGGAACCACGTAGGATCTCTTCCCTGAGATATTAGAATTAGAAACACAGTGTCTTTTCATTGGGCTGGGCCCGACATAAAGTCCCTGCTGTGGTGGGGTGGCTGCATCTTCTGCCATGTGTGCCAGGAGCAGAGAGAGACAACCTAAAGAAATAATAAAAGAAACAATCAGTCACACTAACAAAACAATGAAACAAAGGAAAATAAAGCAGTAATGAGAAGCAAAAAGGATTCCCTTATTCGTCCAGACCCGCTCTCATCCTTCCCGGGAGCGAGAAGCCATTTCACACTTGGGCTCCAGGGGACATCGTGTGCCTCCCCGCTTTTGTCTGCTGAACTTTGCTTGCACTTGTTTTTAATACAAATAATATGAATATATTTTAATACATTACATAATAATATAGTGCTTGGTTTCAATGTGACAGGTTATACACACACACACACACACACACACAGGGAGCCTTATGTAATTTTCATAATAATGTATTGTTTATAATACATTAACACAATATATTAAGAGTTCATAAAATATATTGTTTGCTTTCTGTATTGCAGGTAATATTTATATATCTACACGCACAGTGTTTCATGTAATTTTTACCATAACTCTGAATTGCTTTTATTATGATTTCCACTTTACATATAAAAAACACGAGACTTAAAGAAGTGATGTAACATATCCAAGCTTCCACAGATAAAACCTTTGGAACAAATTATGAAATCAATATATTTTTGATTCTCAAGTACATAATTTTCTATTTTGCTGTTTCTCAATCCCATTCACTTGGACCCCTATATCAGTCAATCGTCTGAATTCATTCATTCACTCACTCAGCCTCAGTCCATCGGCTCTGTGCTTTTGTATAGTAGACACATGGTAAGAACTTTCGGAATGGCTGGTTTGTAAAACATCTCAGAGACTGGCACAGGGGTGGCTGAGTAGCAAGTGAGCAGACAAATGATCTTAGAGGTTAAGGGACTGTGGAGTCAAACAGCCCTAGGTTCCAATCTGACACTCTGCATGACACTGAACAATTTATTTCACCTGCCTGAGCAGTAATTTCCTTAACTCTAAGGCAAGAATAATAAATTCTATCTCACGAGAGCGTCATAAGCATTCAACCAGGTGATGTATAGAGCATTTAGTATGAAGCTGCACACGTCAAAAGTACTCATTAAATGATAGCTATTGGTGTTCCTAATAAGTCTTCCCTAAAGTTTGCATGAGTGATTGGTTGATTAATTTCTTTACATCAATTTACCTGCAGGTTAACTATCAGATCATTTACCACTAGTATCTCCCTAGTAGTTAGCAATGTAATCAGGTTTATAAATAAAGATCACTACCTAAACTATTACAGCTTTGAGAGCTAAAGGGGCCCTTAATTTTACGTGGGGTGGATACTAATAGTTCCTTTCTTGTAACAAAAATATCTTCTGGCTGCAATTTTGAGATAGCATTAAGGCTGAGTGCTCACTTTGTGCCTTTCCACAATGGTGTGAGAAATTACAAGGCTGGGGTTTTCTTGGTTATCCATTTGTCTCTTTCCCATCTTGCAAGTGGACCGAGAACTGCTGTTGCCAAGCAACAATGCAATGATAGCGCGGGTGGACCCTGGCTCTCTGGGAGTGAGAGCTTAGTTCTAGAGCTGGTACAAGGGCACTGAAAGGGAACACTGGAAAGTGTACATTTCCTCAACAGCTGGAGGGGCATGTCATTAATGCAAATCCTCCAATAATTAAGAAAAGCTGCTACCACTGAGAATCCCATCACCAGATTTTGTGAACTTTGGAAAATTCTAAGAACCACAAGGCACAGCAACTCTTGAGAGTTGTCATTGCCATCTCAGTACTCTGCCCTAAACACACCATAAATGCGCCAATCCTTCTGACAAATAATCAGACTGACAATAGACTCTGAACGAGGGGTTAGAACTAGCCACTCGAAATATGCCTCTATTCTGTGGAATCACTAGGAGAGTGGTTCTTTCACTGAAATAATAAAGAGAAGATCTTGAAAAAGTGAGTGGAAGTACAAGGGGGGAATGACAGAGAACGCACAGTGTGGTAATGGGCAGCCATCTGGTTCATGTCATTAAAGAGAAAAAAACGGAAGTTGAGAATGTTTCTTTTACATTAGCAACTGAGGCTCCCCAGTTGATTGCAGTTAAATATCGCTAATATGGGCTAATGTGTTTGAGCTCACACAGGGTGCTAAGCAGCATTGTATAGCAGTTAAGACCAGGCTCAAGAAAAACACTGGTTGGTTGGGAGCCCAGCTCTGCAACTTACAGACTGAGTGAATTTCGGAAAGTCACTTATCCTCTCTGCACATCACATTTTTATGTGTAAAATGTGGATGAAACATGCTTCCTGGTCCAAAAGAGTCTTGATATGACTAACAAATGGTTCAAAGCATTAATGTGGCTGGAATGCAGCCTCCATAACCTCTGTGTCATTTATTCAGACCCCAGGAAGTCGTGTGTCTGCCCCTGGAGGATATCCTCCTCCAGACTCACTCTTACCTTCTCCCTCCTCATCACTTCCCATCTTCTACAACGGGGTCCCTGGTCATCATGTTACTATTTTCTTCACTTGTTTACTATTACTCTAGAACAACAAGAGGGCACACGTGGTCACAGCAAGTAGATGATCATGGATTTGAGAATGTGTCTGATGGTGTGTCTGCCAGGCAAAAATCAAACAAGTAAACAAGCAAGTAGAAAACCCCACCTGGGGCTTGTGTGAAGCCCAAGATTAACTCTATCTCTTTGGTATGCCATTTATCTTCAAAATAGCTTTGAGGTTTGAAATTGAAAATGCTTGATTTTACCTTTCTCTATTTCTTTTCCTCAATTTTTTTTGTTTTCCATCATCTTGCCCTTTAAAAATGTAATAGAAATGGTGAGAAGACAGAAGCAGTGATTTCTAGGATATAAATCTTTCCTTTAGTGCAAGCACCAGAATGCTGAAAACTAAGATGCTTGCTAGTAATGAAGTGGATGAAATTGAGGTTCCAAAATCAACTATTGAATCAAGAATGTCTTTAGCTCTCTTACTCCCCCAGCCTGGAAATGCAGGGATGTACCCCTTTATAGCGGAGAGCAGACAGCCTCTGTGGTTGGACAAAGCTGGGTGGACATCCTGGCCACTGCACTATGTGCCAGTCTTTTACTGAATCAGTTAGCTAACCTCTCCAAGTTTCAGTTACCTCATATTGAGAGCAAGAATAACAGCCCTGCTTCACAAGGACTGTGAGGCTTAAAGGTACATAAAGATTTTGGAATAGCTATGTCTTTCCCCTGTAGAAATTTGTGATCACACGAGTTGCAGGGATAAGGCACAAGCATGGTATTTTAAGCTTCCCTAACGCTTTCCTACACGGGGAACTTAACTGGTGTGGATAACTGGGTTCATGCTCCTCTGGTATCCTCTGAGCCACCACCAGAAGATGGGAAGCCTGAAGAATGTCTCCACTGGTTCCCGCTCCCCTATTAGCTGAGGGTAGCTCCTGGGGCATTCCTGGGGCTATGCACCTGTGGGTTGTCGTACTTTCCCACAGAAGAAAACCATTAGGCAAGGGGGAGAAAACAATGGGTGCTTAGGTAGGAAGCTGAGAGCATGCTGGAAACTGTCTTTGACGTGTGAACTGAACTGGGCCAAGGCTATATGGGACAGAATATCAATAACACATATTATATTGGGGAGGTGATAATTATGCTAAGTAGTAAGTCAGAAAACATGGGACAGATCCCAACTCTGTACTTAGCTGAATATGAGTCATTTGTTCACTCATTCAACAAATATTAATTGAGTACCTACTGAGTTCCAGATAATCTAGGCAATGAGGACAGAGCAATGAACAAAACAAATAAAATTTCTGACTTTATGTTCCTTAGAGTGTTTTACATGCTCAAGTCCCATACATATTAATTTGCCAAAAAGTAGGTGGTTTAGATTAGAATAGAGGTCACATATCAAATGTGAATAGGCACATTAAATAAATAAGTGAAACTGGCTTGGTCAGGGAAATAACAGGGAATACTTTTATTTGTTTTTCACAGCTGACTTTTTAAAGTCAGGATTCAAATAGATGTCCAGGTTGCCTCTTTATATGATGATGCAGTCATCTTGGATTAGGGTTCACGCCAGTGACCTCACTTGACCTTGTTTCCTTCTGTGAAGATCCTGTCCCCAAATGCACTCCTGCTGAAGAAAGGGACTACAGCACTCGGACTTGGGGAGAGTGGGGCAGCATTCAAACCATTTCATTATCTTTTTACTTGTTTACTCTTCATTGTTCCAGAAACCTCTTCTCTCCAGTTTTTGACTTTAAATCAGTTGTTCAATGTAATCTTCATGAAGTCTCATTTCTCTTGGTAACCCAGGCCTCCCAACTAAATATGCACCTTTTTTTCAAATATCCATGTCATTTCATTTTTATTTTTCTCCTGATGTTTATCTCCAACCTCCTATTGTATGCTGTATGCACTTTCCTGCTCCCCTCACTGGACAGGGGATGAGCTTATAGGTGGTCTCACTCCCCAATACCAAATCCTGGTCTTAATACTTGAGAATGGAATAGAGGCGTATTTATGTGCACAGCTATTCATTTGGCCAGTCTGAATGGCAATGGCAAGTCATTTGTATCTGTGTCTTTTGGACTGGGCACTGTGCCTGGCACAGAAGCATGACTTATTACAGTGAATGAATGATTTTTCTAAAATACTATCTACCAGGGACAGAAGGGAAATAGCTGATAGGGAAGGTCAACAAAGCTAACTATTTGTTCCCTAAGTCCTGCCAGCATCTTATTGTAGTGACCCTCTAGGCTGTACAATTGGACTGTCAACTTGCATGGAACGAGCTGTTTTCAGAGGCGGCCTCCATCGGGACCACTTGGGTTAGCAGGACGTCGCCCTAGTGAGTGGTGCGCCTCTGGAACAGGTGCTTTATGTTTCACATGGGCACATACAGAATTATAGAAAAAAAAAGATTTTATAGCAAGGTATCTTGCCCTGTCTATAAGAAGCCCATTGGGAATAATAGCATGAATGAAGAGAAAGGGGAAAAGAAATAGATTCCATTAGCCATAGTGATTCAGGACAGTCAGGAGAGAAAAAGCAAGGAAGACAAAAATCTCCCCCATTTGCTGGGCCTGATGCAGGTCCTGGCTTCTGCCTGGCACTTCACGTGCTCTTTGTGGTTTCGGACTGAGCTCACAATGGTTCTGTAACGGTGGGTGTTGAGAAGCAGAAGCACTGAGCAGTATTCAGGCATGGTAACGTCAACAGATTATGAGACAACTGCCATATTTTTGTACTCACAGATCCCAAGAGAAGGGGGCACGCCATGCCATGGGAGGAGGTGCCACTGGGGAAGCACTGAGTTTGGTCAGGAGGCAGTGGAGAAGCGAAAACTGTGGACAAGAATCCTCACTGGGTTTTCTGCAGGAAATAGCAGGTAAGGCAGGGCAAGCAGATTTAGGCCTGAATAACTTGTCTGAATCCTTTCAGCAGTTTTGGTGCATAGGGGTGGTCTCTGCTTGTCTGATGCCTGGCTGCTTGTCTGGTCCCTGGAGTGATTGGAGCAGGCAGGCAGTGGCCCAAAGGAGAAGAGCCCCAAAAAGGAGGTAGTTGGGGTTTGACTCTAAATAGAAAACAGCATTAAAATAAAAAGAGAACCAACTATATGGGAAAACATATTTGCCAATGATATCTCAGACAAGGGTTTAGTCTCCAAAATATACAAAGAACTTACATGACTCCACTCCAAGAAGATAAGCAACACAAATAAAAAATGGGCAAAGGACTTGGACCGACATTTCTCCAAGGAGGACATGCAGAGGATTCAGAGACACATGAAAAGATGCTCAATATCGCTAGCCATAAGAGAAATGCAAATTAAAACCACAATGAGATACTACTTTACACCAGTCAGAATGGCCATCATAAACAAAGCAACAAACAACAAGTGTTGGAGAGGTTCTGGAGAAAAGGGGACCCTAGTGCACTGTTGGTGGGATTGCAGACTGGTACAACCACTATGGAAAACAGTATGGAATTTTCTCAGAAAACTAAAAATGAAACTGCCTTTTGACCCAGCAATTGCACTGCTAGGATTATATCCCAAGAACCCCGAAATACCAATCCAAAAGAACCTATGCACCCCAATGTTCATAGCAGCACAATTTATAATAGCCAAGTGCTGGAAGCAACTTAGGTGCCCATC
>PVKM010008180.1:0-39630 GCA_004027735.1 Carollia perspicillata
CACCGCCGTAGGGCTGGAGGTTGAGGAAACTGTGCCACAGACAGCTGGGCTCTGGGCTGCCCCGAAGGAGGCCCTTCAGCTCAGCCATTCACCCAGCACTCTATGCCAGCTGTGCACTGGCTGTGCCCAGCTGAGTGGGACACATGGACAAGAGACATTGGTCCTCAGGGGGCTCCTGACCTGGGTGGGGAGTGTCCTGAGTATGCCAATGCACGGGCAGCACTGTGGACACACAGCTGACTTCACTGGGCCTGTCTTCTTGGCCCCTGAAGGATGGGGCTCTTTGAGATGTGACATATTGCTTGTTCCCTGTGAGGATGGCAAAGGGCACTGGCCTTCTGTGAGGGCTCATTCTGTATCAGGCCCTTTCACACACTGTGTCTCACCTAATTCTCACACTGACCCAGGGAGGCAGGCATCAGTCCTCAGACTTTACAAATAAGGAAACTGAAGCCCAGAGAAGTTATGTAACTTGCCTAAGGTCACACAGTGGGGCAGTGGAGTTGCCTGGATTGGACTCTGGGTTAGAGTCACTTCAAAGGTCCGCCCAGCCTGATGCAGGACTAGAAGAGGATGCAGGGACTCCTGCCAGGTCCAGGTCACTGAGTGATCGTGGCACTCAGTCCTTTGACTCGACTCTCTGGCCCTGGTGAAATGGGGCTGGGTCAGATGATTCCTAAGGTATTTTCTAGCTTTCATGCTCCGGCAGGAGGCTGAGGGAAGAAGCGATTAAACAAAAAAGTAAGAGGAAAACCCTGACTTCCAGAAGCCTAAAATCCAGGTGACAAGCTGTTCCAACTCACCTGTTGGCAGGGCCCGCCAAGAGGCTAGACCAGGGTTGGGCTGGGGGCATCCCCACAGATTTTCTGGAGCTGGGGGTGGAGTCAGTCCCTGAGGGCCAAGAGGTTTGGGCCCCAGGGACAAAGTGGCTGGGCAGAGGGCCAAGACTTGGGAATGGGCTGGGATGGGGCGGGGAAGGCCAGTCTTATTTCAGAAATAAAACCACATGCCCAGTGCCCTTTGACCAGGCCTGGTCAATCAGCCTGGCAGGGTGGCATTAGGGTCTTTCTTACAGGAGAAGGTACTGAAATGAGGTAGAATGTTCACAATTCATCTGCTTTTTAATTAACTTGCCCTGCTGCCTTAAGTGATTCCCTGCTTACACTCATTCTTTTGAAAATTCCAAAGTGCTATTTCTGACCTGTGATTTACTATTGCCGTACGTCTCTATAAGCAGTGTTTTAGCTTAAGTGGCAGTTGCATATTAATTACAAAGTTAATTATGTGCTGTGTAATCATGCTGTAATTCATTAGTTTACTCTACACTCTGAGAGCCTCATGCTAATAACGAGATCTGACAGAGGGATTCAGGAATCACCAAGAAACTCCCACTGACGATCCAGAATGCAGCTGAAAAGGACTTGAGACCCCCATCAAGGCACTTCCTTGGGACCCATTTGCGTGACCTGAGGCCAGGTTTTGTGCCCCTTGAGGCTGTCAGGGTGCTGGACCTGAGCTGCCTGGGGCTCTAGGAGCACAAGGCTGGAGCGCGAGCTGCCTGCAAACCCTGGTCTGCTGAGGACGGTGGAAAACCCAGCTGGGTCTTGTTGTTTCCCCCCCACGGAAGTTAAGGGACAGGAACAGAATTTGTTTAAAATTACTTACGGAACAGAGAGTCAGTTCTAGGTGAAAAATAACTGCTTGTATCACTAAAGTGGCCCTGGGAACACTGACCGAGTGGCAGATCCGGAAGGGGCCTCAAGACCCAGGTCTGAGGTAGTTGTTCAAACGGGGAGACCCAGGCCCACGAGGGGGGATGGCAGGCAGGGGCGTACCTGGGGTTTGGATCAAAGTCCCTTTACATCCTTTTCCTTTTCTACCGCGTCCCCCAGAGCATCCAGGGATCTGAAAGTGAACACTGGTTATGTTTCTCTCTCCCCTCTTTCCTGTTTTGTTTTGTCTCCTAACAAAATAACCCATGGGATAGCCTCACTTTACTCCTTAGACAATCTCAAAGCCGCACCGAGGCCCAGGGGCCTGGTCTGTGAACTGCGGTGACAGCTCCCTGCCTCTTTGCACAGCATCGGATGATGGAGGGGAAGGAAATGTGGGTACTCCAGACCCTGCCCACACCTTCAGTGCTCAGGGGATTCTTTTCCACAACCATTTCTTCCCAGGCTGCGTGTTGCCAGCCACTGAAGAATCCCCTGCGCTCCTCCAATGGCATTTAAAAGTCAATGTGAGTAAAGCCAGGCTTTCTGCAATCACCCTCCTCTCACTCGGCAAATCTGTAGATCAAATTTCCAGTCTGTGTTGTGTGAGGGGATACAAAGGCTGTGACCTACCCCCGGACATAGCTATCTGGTGGCTGAGACCCTCTGCTTTCCAAATATAAACCTGCTTGTTTTATTTCTGCTGACAGCTGAATGAAAAAAAAATGTGGAAGTCCTTCCCCTTCTGGCTCTAGTCAACAAGAGGAGAGAAGGACTCAGAGCCCCAGCTGGCACGGGAGGAAGATAAATAAGAAAAAAACAAAACATGTCCTTGTGCTACAGTAGAACGTTTAAAAAAGAGGTGAAAAGCACAAGGTCAGGGGCAGATTTCATTTTCTATAATTTCAGCATGCTCAGGGAGGAGGCACGATGCTGCCGACTCGACAGTTTCTGGGGAATCACTTTTGGAGGGAACTCATTTTGCGGGAGGAGGGGGTGCTTAACAGCCAAAACACTGTGGTTTCTTTCCTGGGAACCCTTTGGTTTCCCTGGCAACAGGGAAGTCCAGCCTCCAAAGTTGTGCTTAAAGACCAAGGCCTGGCCTGGGATGCTCCCAACAATTACCCATGGCCAAGTCTTCACCATCCTGCTAGTGCGGGCAGTGAGCCGGTGGGGGGAGAGGTGCAAAAATGTTGGCTCTGCAAAAATGTGGGCACCGGTCCCTATCTCTCTTCCCTTCACCCCCAGCACTTGTGCAGGCAGCTAGCTACTCATTCCCAGATCACCGCTTTCCAGGGCTTTATGTCTGAGCAGCTAAAAACACCAGAATATAGCTTGGAAGCAAGTCTGTGTTTGATAGCACCTGAGGACCCCAAGGGAGCAGGAAAGGCTCTGGGGCAGGCAGCTGATGGACGAGCAAAGCCAGGCCTCATGTCCAGCATGCTTCAACCTTGTGTAGCTAGCATAGGGGAACTGTATCAGATGAAAGCAGGTCTGATCTCTGAAGTCATCTTCATCCAGGCTCAAAACAGAGGTGCCTTTTTAGTACCCATTTATTTTTAAAGATTTTATTTATTTTTAGAGATGAGGGAAGGGAAGGAGAGAGGGAGAGAAACACCAAAGTGTGAGAGACACATCAATTGGTTGTCTCTCGTGCGCCCCCAGCTGGGGACATGGCCAGCATCCCAGACAAGTGCCCTGACTGGGAATCGAACCAGCGAATTTTTGATTTGCAGGCCGGCACTCAAACCACTAAGCCACATCAACCATGGCCAGAGCTCATTTTTCCAAAAAGAAATATTTAAAAGTTTGGTCTGGGAAGATACCTTTTGTGCATCAGGTGTGGGAGGGAGTGGGGGAAAGACAGCAGTGGTGACAAAGAGGGGCCCAGCGATGGCATTTGCAGAGCACTTATCTGGCCCCTGGGCACTGTGCTAAGTACTCTACAGGCATTATCTCATTTAACTGGCTCTCTGGTTGCCAGCTGCAGCAGGTGCAATGATCCCTTTCCGGAGGGAATTGAGGGGCTAAATGACCTGCCCCAGGCCATCCAGTAAGGGAGTGGCAGAGCTGTGAGTCACACCTACCTGTCTCTGAGCCCTGCTGTAAGAGGAGTAGGAGTGACAGAGGCAGAAAGAGGGAAGAAGGCCTGGAAGAGGTTTACTTTCCTAGTAGCAAAAGAGAGACAGGTTCCTGGAAATTTCCCTTCCAGAGAACCACCCCCCATCCCTGCATTTAAACATTCCCAAGGAAGACAGGCTGTATGTAGAGCAGAGCTACCTGAAGGCTCCCAACCAGAGGCCCGGCGTGAGGCAGATGGAGCACTGGCTGATGTGTCCTGAGGGCCTGATATTGCCTCCTTTATGAATGAGCTTTATCTCCTTTAAAGCCCAGAACAGCCCTCCAAAGTAGGTAGTAATAATCCATTTTATAGATGAACAACTGGGGGCTTAGGAGCATGTCCAGGTTCACATAGCTAGCAAGAGGCAGAGCTGGGTTTCAGGCCCCAGTCCTAAACCAAAATCTAGGTATAGTGTTAAATAACAATGATGATGACAGGCAAACCTTCCTGGGCTCTTACTAAGTTCCTGTATTGTTTTAAGCACTCCGTGCATATTAACTCGTTTTATTTGACCAACTATTCTATGAAGTACATGCTATAATTTGCTTCGTTTACAAATGGGTAAGCTGAGGCACAGAGCTCTGTAAGCAATATGGGCAAGGGTACACAGCTAGTAAACCATAGGGCCAAGGTTTGCACCCGGGTAGGCAAGCATTTGAGGTCATGCTTATAACCTGCAGGCTGAGCTGTTTCTCTAATCACTGGGACAACCTGCCTCCCAGCCTTGCGTCCTTGAATCTGGATGGCTCTGGGGTCCTACAAGGCCAGGCAGCCGTTGGGTGTCTAGGTTTTTCTCTTTCTGGAGCTCAGGAAGAGTGCTGGAGAGCTCCCTCTCCCTCCCTGGAGCACATCAGGCAGGCCCTAGACTGCGTCTCCATGGGGGGGTGTGAGCGTGCCAGTGTGCATGCCTTAGGCCCGTGCTGCATCCAGAGTGTGTGTGCAGCTGATTTATAACCCTTAGAGAAAACAGAATTGCAAATCTCACCCACAAATCTTCCCTATCGAGGTACTTGTGACAGGCAGACATGCCGTGAATTCCCACGAGCAGGCAGGCCTTCACCAAGCCTTGGCTCCCTCACACTCCCAGCTTCTGGACTGAGCCCTGGGGACCAAGTCACCCAGGGCTCTGCTGAGGTCCTCTGGTGACCAGCAGTCTGGCCAGCTCAGCCCTGGAAGTGGCCACTAACCAAGGGGGGACTGGTCCTGTTCATCAGAAATGCTAGCTCCTGAGTGACCTGGCCCTGGGGAAGTCCCATGAGGCACAGGTAAACCCTCCCCGGTGGGTCCCACCACACTGCTAGCCCCCACACTTTGGTCCTCGCTGCTCAGCTGGTGGGGTGCAGGGCCCATTGCCATCTACAGAGCTGAGCAGGACCCTAGCAAATACCTGCTGAACATATACAGTGCACCTCGCCCATACTCGGTATTTTAGTTTGTCCCGTGTGATCAGCACATCGGTGCTCACAGGGAAGGCTCTGAGAGGTTATGTGGCTGGGGCTCTGGATCTAAACACGGGTAGTTTGACTGTGGAGCCAGGACTGGGGGCCACCACTCTCAAATCCTCCAACCCCACTGAGGGACCTTTAGCCCTGTCCCTGACACACACACGCTAACCCTTTTCCCCGAGAAGGGTCAATGGAAGGGCCCAGGTTTGGGCATGGTCGGGACCATCCCGTCCCACTTTCCACAGCTGTGAGCATGGGAGATGTTTCTGGCCTCTGCAGACCTAAAACCAGTGCTGCTGTACTTGGAGCCTGGCTCACACGGTCCCCCTGAACCCAGCCCCGGGGGGTGCTGGGATGGCAGAGCAGGAAAGGGACACGTGCTCTCTCTCCCAAACCTCACCCTGAAGAGCCTTCCTCAGCACACGGTGTGGGGGCTGTACCACACCCTCAGGAAGGTGGCACCTAGCACCCAGGCCCTCTCAGAGGTCTGTGATAGCCCAGCCAATTCCCCTACTACCCTGTTTCTTCAGGTGGGAGAGTGGGAGGGGGCAGGGCGAGAAGGAGGCTGACACCCTGGGAAGAGAAAAGGCAGCGGTAGGCCTCATCTTGGCTCAGCCCTACCTGCTGTGTGAGCCAGGCCAGGCCACTGCCCTTTCTGAGTTATCTTTTCTCTCTGGAAAATAGATTGGGCTTGCCTGCAGGGTTATTGAGGATTGGATTAAATGAGCACAAGAGACCCCTCGACCTTTTGAGAAGTGTGCATGTGCACACATGGACACGTGGCACAGGTACATGCGCACACATGCTCACACACACGCACACACATATACACATGCACACAGAGCTGTGATGGCTTTGGGTCCCAGGAATCCCCATTGAGCCCCAAGAGCACTCTGCACTGCGTTGCCTTTCCCGCGAGGTGTCTCTCTGGCCTGGCATCAGGGTGAGAGTACTGTTCCCTCCTCCTCCAGCTCAGACTCCCTCAGCCCAAAACCTATAATCACAGGCAGGGAAAATGACAGCCTTGTCCAGCAGCCACCCTCAGCTGATGGGCGGGGAGCCGGGTGGTGGCCATGGTGGTGGCTGGAAGTCAGGCCTGGGACACAGAGCTGCCGAAGTCAGGGGAGGTCAATGGCAGGGGACAGATGCCATGGGGACCATGGGCTTTGAGGTGGGCAGACAATGAATGAGAGGGAAGAGGGGAGGGGTGGGCATGAGGCCCAGGGCTGGCCCAAGGCTGGCTCTCTGCAGGACAAGGCCCAGAGAAAGTCAGCAAGGGGTCATGACCCTGGAACCAGACGCATGGCCCGAGCCCCTGAGGCAGTCTGGCCTGACCCCTGGAGGAAGTCAGACAAGTACTGCCCTCTGTCTGGGGTTTGGGAAGCTACAAACACGCTGCTTCCAGGGAGACTGGGTCAGGGCCTGGAACTCTGCGCTTTATTTTATTTTTTTATTTCTTTATTTTAGAGAGAGGGGAAGAGAGGAAGGAAGAGAGGGAGAGAAACATCCATCAGTTGTCTCTTGTATGTGCCCCAATGGGGGACTGAACCCGAGACACAGGCACGTGCCCTGACTGAGAACCACACGGGTCAGGGGGCAGGGACCCTGATTTTAGAATGAGCCCATGGGATTGCAGATGGCTGCTTGGGAACCCTGGGTTTCCTCAGCCCCGGGAAGGAGCTAGGGTTTCTCCCACCTGTGCTGCCGTTCCCCTAAGGCCCCACCCTCATTTGGCGTGAGGGCAAGGCCCTGGCAGGGCCATGGACACTCCAATCACATCTGCCAAGCTTGGCTGCTCACCATTTGTCTCCTCGGAGGCACATGGCCCGTTGGTGGGTAAGGCTGCGGGTCAGTCCCCTTTCACGCAGGCCCAGTCAGCAAGGCTAGGGTTAGCCTGTGAGCATGCCTCCTGGGCCCTCCCCACCAAGGACGGCTGACAAAGAGCTAAAACCTGTCCCCAAACTTCCTAGGCTCTCTATCCAGGGCCATGTGGACCCTTGGCCCATCTCAGGGGGGAACTGAAGGTGTGGTTTCCTGGCAAAGGGACACCCTGCTCCAGGCCCTGCTGCCCTGACTCTCCAAGGCCTGGGGACAAGTCACATGCATTCTCTTGGCCTGGGTTTCCTCATCTGACACAGGAAGCGAGAGGAGACTGCACTGTGGTGACGTGCGGGCAGTGAGGGAGCGGCATGCAGGGTGGGTGATGGCTGCAGTAGAAGCTGGGATGAGAGAGTTGCACACGTGCCCACACAGACTGGGCCAGACGGATGGGGCTGGGACTGGGTCTGGAGTTAGGGTCGGGTCAAGGGTGAAACTGTAGTTGGTGACAGCGGGGGGTTTCTCTGGTTGGCACTGTCGACAAGAAAAGTCTCCAGTGGGCACTTGAGCAGGGGCCCTTGGCTGCTGCCTCGATGTCTCCAGATCACACTCAGACGGAGGCAGCAGTGTTTGCTTGGGGCCGCGGTTGGACAGGTAGACAAGAAGCCAGTCAGGGGAAGTTGGGGCCTGCACGCTTCTCTCTGCCCAAGGATGGTGATCTGAAGCCAGGGGGCCAGTGTGAGGGCAGATGGCATGAGTGGCAATTGTTCCAGGGGCTTGTCTGCTCAGCGTGCCTGATCACCCGCTGCCCGGTCCCCACTTGCCATGGCCTCACCAGCCCCTTCCCTGCCCCCCTCATGGGCCAGAGATGGCTGTCGCCATGGCAACCCTGCTCATTCAGTCCAGGATAATGAAGCCAATGTGTTTTCCATTTCCATGAGCTGGAGAATGAGCAGAGCGGGGGAGGGGGCTTTCCCCTCCCGGTCCCTCCTCTGGGGGAAGAGGTGGGCTGGAGAGACTGTGGGGCCTGACCGGTGGAGCCACACACACTACTGGAAGAGGGGTGAGACCTAAAGCCACCAAGCTCTTGCCCCACCACAGCAACCATGTGGCTAGACAATGCTGGCTGAAATGGCCACCGCCCAGACCAAGAGAGGTGGCTTGCAGCCAGGCAAATGGGCTCCATTTCTAACTGTGTGACTTTGGGTTAGTGACTTCATCTCTCTGGTCTCACATCAATACGATCAGGTTCACCAAGCATTTATTGGGTCTCTTCAGAGCGTCTGGCCTTCTGCAGTCTCTGGAGATCTAGAGCAGACCCAGACAGAACTCCTGTTTTCCAGAAGCCCACAGGCTACCGGGAGAAGGAGCTTGTACTGCGCACATTTCTCAGCTTATAAAAATGAGGTCAGTAACTCTTACCTGTTGCTGCCTATCTTTGAGTTACTACTGTGGGAGATTTATATGAAGGTATGCACGTGAACGTGCTTGGTGCACACAGTAGGTGCTTTGTAAGTGCTAGCCTCTTTTTTCTTCATCCTGAGTATATGGCCTGCAGCACAGAGAGAGTATAAGTTTCAGAAGGTCTCAGGTGTGAGTCAGCAGTCATAGCTGCCCTAAAGTCTGTCCTTCCTCCCTGCATCTGCACAGAGACATGCCCATTTGGCTGGAGGTAAAACTGAGGCCTGAGCAAGTCTGGGCTGGGCAGAGGGCAGGGTGACAGAGTGGTGGCCCTTGGCCAGCTTATCTGTGACAGGGCTTATCTTCAGCCCAGACAGGGAAGAGCAGGGCTGTCTGGGAAACCCACAGCCCACAGTCACTGCCATCACACCCCCTCCCCCAAACTTTCTCCAAGGGCAGGAAGCCAAAAGCACTCACGCAGAAAACCCTGGCCTGTCTCTCCCCAATAATTCAATCACCTTGGAGGCCAGTGGCCCTCTCTCCTGACTGGGCTGACAGATGAGAGGAGGAGGAGGGGGGAGGCATCATGGGAGAGGGGGTGGGAGACCAGGGAAGTCGACATGGAAAAATCAGAGCAGGGTTTGAAAAATGAAGAAATAAACCTGCCAGGAGGGAGACAGCCTCAATCCGTCCTCCATAAAGCTGTCTTAAGGCCACCAAGGACGTTGGCAGGTGGAGGAGGCTGGAGATGGCTCCTCCTGGGACTCTAGCCACCCCCACCCAGCTGGGCTCCAGTCCCTGCCCTGTGAGGGGTCAGAGAGGAGGAAGGCTGGGAGGGCTTGTGGGTTAAAAGGCGCAGGCCCGTGGGAGGTGCGACTACGGAGAGAACAGGGCTGGGAGGGAACTCTTGGCCAGATGGCTCACTGAAACCGCACTCAGTAGGCCTCGATGTTGGACTGACTGGTAACGGAATGCGTAGCTATGTCTTGAGGCAGACAGTGAGAAGGACTACATAGCAGGCTGACTAGACACAAAGACTCAGATAGGGCCCATTCACCTATGTGACCAGTTCCCAGAAGGAAGACAGGCCAGACAGGCCCCAAGTACTGGGGCAGATCAGAGCTGCTTGAGTTCTGCAGCCAGGGGTCCTGGCAAGGCGGCCTTCACCACGAACTGCGGGGTTGGGCTACTCCCCCACCATGTCCCTGACAGTGCCACATCAAACCAGCTCAGGCCAGGCGCCAGTGAGATTCATGTTTTCTAGAAACATTGACTGACTCTGAAACCTGCTCATAACCTAAGACCAAAAGAGAAGGAGAGAAAATTATAAAGTGACCAGAAAGAAACACACCAAAATGTTGACCAGGGTGACTTTTGGGTGGGAAGACTCTGGGCAGATGTTATTTTTCTTTTTTCAAGTTGCCTGTGACTTTCAGACCTCCTACAATAAGCATGCATTACTTTTATAATAAGGAAAAAGGGACATTATCAGAGTTTAAAATAAATAAGTCACTCCACTAAATGCTACTTGTGGTAGATTCTCCACTCACAGGACACGGTCAAAGAAACTGGCTGTACTGAAAAGTAGCTTCTCTTAGGCACGAGTGCCCACCCACAAGAGCCTCCCTCCGTGGCCTCTGGGCTCTGTGAGGCCACTCCAGGCGGGATGGAGGGGGCCAGGCCTACCCTGACTGCTGGGAGACTTTTTAGGTGAGTCCTGCACCTCTCTCTGCACTGGTACTTTCCTCTTGCCCTTCTCACCTCACAGGATGGCTGCTGAGGACTCACGGGTCTGGGCAGGTTTCAGCTAAACTTGGAAGACTACGTGAATTAGGGTTGAGGGCTTCTCTGGAGGGGCACCGTCTGGGCAGACAGGGCAGTTGAGGTGCCTCCAAAGACCAGGCTGGCTGGGGCAGGGTGGAGGAGTGGCTGGGCAGCGCCAGGAGGCCGGGGGCCAGCTTTCATCCCCTGTTTACAGTGGAAACACAGATTTGAAAAGGTTTCACTTTTCCACTGTTTTTGTGGCGGTGCTGTGGGGAGCAGGGCTTCCTGAGAGTGAGGCCAGCTTTCCAAGGCCACACCGAGTCCAGCCCTGCACTGGCCTCCGGCAGGAAACACCATGTTTTCAATTTACGGGTCCCTGCCAGGCACAGTGAGCGGCCTGCACTCCACCAGCCTGTCTGTGCAGGGAGAGCAGTTCCAGGCCCTGCCGCAGCTGGGAATCCGCTGCAGGCCTGGTGGAGCTCCAGGGGCCCAGAGGGACCCCTGGAACCTGAAAAGGATCCCGAGAAGACTTGTCCCTGGGCAGCTCTGGCCTGGTGCCTGGCGCAGTCTATATGGTTTGCAGCAGCTGAAGTACCTGGTGACTCCTCTCTACAAACTCAGATCCCTCACCTCCTGGCTCCTACATCAGCAAGTCCTACTCTCTTGCTGGACAGAAGGGAAACTGAGACCCACAGAGAGAAGAGGCTTCCAATGCCACCATATTATCAGTGAATAAAGAATAATCTCAACCCAGACTGGTAGATCCCCAACTGAGCCCCCTAGCAAAGCAGGACTCTCCTGCTTCCCCATGACAGTGAGGACAGCTGACCTCCACCCCACACCTATGGGCCAGGCACCATCCTTGCACTTAAACCACAGAAAAACCTATGAGCTCTCTGACCGTCATCTTACAGATGATAGGAAGTGAGGCCCAGAGGCTTAAGAAATTCACTAGGGTCATTCAGCTGGTGACCGTGGAGCTGGGAGTCCCAGACTGCACTGTAGGCTGCCCCTCTCAACACCTTCCTGGTGCTGCTCTTGGCTCTGTTCCTTGGTGTTTAAAGCTGCCCTTGTCCAGGCTGGCAGAAAGCCTCGCTACCATGCAGGCCACCAGCAACTCCCACCATTGGGTGCTTCTGGAAATTCCCAGTGAACTGAGTGATGCCTGCAGCAGGGTGTTCATTCAGCTGGTGGGCACTGAAGGCCTTGGACTATACGGATGGGCAGGGGCTGTGCCCTGGAACCGAGGAGAGCCTTGGACTGATGCCCCACCTCTCCACTGCACAAACAGCGAGGCCATGCAGTTCTAATGACCTGTGCTTCTCTTCCCCACTGTTAGAACATCAGCTCCACGAAGGAGAGGACACGATCTCCTGTCCACTGAGGTACCCCAAACATTTGGAAACGTGCCTGTAGAGAGTAGTGCTAAGTAAACATCTGCGGGATGACCAAGGGGTGGTGGTTGGGTGGGGGGGCTCTCTCCACACAGTGGGTCTGAAGACACCCGGAATCCCTTCCCATTAGCCACATTACTACGACAGTTCCCAGCGGCCCCGTCCCATAGCACCATCAGGGCTGCCAGCCAGGCCCCATCTGCGCAGAGCCCTGCCGACGCCCCGCTTCTCCTTTCTGGGACTCACTGAGTTCCAGCACTAAACAAAGGGCACATTTTCAGGGACCCAAATCCCTTGCTTGTTTGTTTGTTTTTCCATGAACTGTCCCCTCCCTGCTTCTTCCTGTCCGGGGCATTTCTGTTCCCAAACGGGAGCCACTTTCTAGGTGGGGGATGGCCAGGCTCATGCTGGCTCCCTGGAGCCCTGTGAGCTGGGCCAGGGAGGCCCAGTGTGGACACGGACACAGAGCCTTCTCATCATGGGGAGAGAATACCAGAGCTGCCAAGGAGGTGGGCGCTCAGGGCTCCACCTCCAGGCTGCACTCCTGCTGGCCAGCCTGTGGGGAGCCACACTGTGCCCTCAGAACTGGGAGGAGCCTGTGCCCTACCGAGTCCACAGAGGGGGGTGGAGACTGTGTATGTGTGTGTACGTGTGGGGAATATGGGGAATGGGAATAGGAACATACACACATGTAGGCAAGCGCACATGTAGGCACACAGCCAGAGAGGGAAAATATGAGATTGAAAAAAGAAAGAGAGGGAGCATAGGAGACAAACTAGCAGTGAGATGGAGTCAGAAAAAGGCCCAGAGACAGAGAACATCTGTGAAAAGGGCGCCCTCTGGAGTTGTGCAGTGCACCTGCCCTGAGCGGGACAAACACAAGAGAGCTGTGGAAGCAGACAAACAAAAGAGATCAGTGAAAGAGACCCCGAGAGTGAAAGGATGAGCATGAGAGGGAGGGCCACAAGGACAGGCAGATGAGCAACAGGGCGAGAGAGAGAGGCGGACAGGCAGCCAGAGCGAGGGTGGCAGCTGGGCAGACAGAGCACGCTGCAGCTGTGGCAGCCCTAGGACCCAGCAGACTATTCTGGGAAGACTTCCTGCTACCAGCAGCCTCCTTCCCTGTCTGGGAGCTGTGAGGTCGACATACAGGAACAGAGAAAGATGGGCTGCTGAGACTCAAGAGGCTCCACTGTGTCCCATGGAGCTCCCCTTGCCCTTCACCCTCCAAGGCCCAGCAAGGCGCCCCAGGTGCAGCCCAGCAGCCCTTGCCCTCTTGTACTGCTCCTTCCCTTGGGCTCCAGGAGAGACCTGGGGAAGAGAGTCAGACAGAGTAAGAGGCGGGCAGGCGCACAGAAGCTGCTGTATCCACCCCTTCAATGACCTGGGCCCATTTGGAGGAGCCCTTCCCATCTCTGGGCCTCAGTTTACTCCACCCAGAGGAAGTGGGACGTGTTGGTTCCTTAGCTCCTATAACTGCTACCATCATGTGTCTCCTTAATTTCACATTCAGCCAGGGTCTTGTGTGTGCTCCATGTTTTTTGTGTCCTCTCTACCTGCCCCTATTCATGAATGAACTCTGAACTCTTCCAAACCCAAGCCCACTGGACTTTTATTTGAAAGCCCAGACTTATAAAAGGTCATCTCAGCTACAAAGGGGCTCCCTAAGAGAAGCACCCCTTCCTTGCCATCACCCAGGGGACGGGCCCCCTACCGGCCCACATTCAGTCTCTTCCCTGACATGCTGATTTCAGTGAAAGCCCGGTGAGAGATGAAGCGGTTGTGTCTTTCTATAGATCAACATCTTCACTGGGTCCCATCGAATAAGGGTGCAATCCACCACGGGGCCTCATCGCAGGCCCTTCCTCCTACTCGCCTCCTTGGAGCCAATAACTGGGTGGCTGGGGATCACCCTGTCTTCACTCATGCTGTTCCATCCACTTTGTCTCAGCTTTACCTGGCCCTCTGTGGGAGCTCTGTGTCCCGGGTGGCCCTGCAGCTGAGCCCACCTGCCTCTGAGAACTGTCCACGCTGGGAGAAGCTCTGGGACACATCCTGATATGGGCAGGCCTAACCCATGGTTGTGCTGGCCACTCCAACACCACCAGCTGAAGTAGGGGAATGAGCCTATTATGCGCCTAACTCTCAGCCTCCAGCAAGGAGGCCTTATTCTCTTCATTTTACGGTAAAGAGAAAGAGCCTCTGAGAAGTCAGGTCACCTGGCCTTACCGAGCTCAAAACTTAGAGTTTACAGACCAGGTCTTTGGGAGACAAAACTAATGTATCTCCAGGAAACCTCCTCTGATCTCCCTGGTTGGCAGAAGGGTCTCTCCCTGCAACAGCTGAAGTGTATGCTCAGTGCCTTGAGTCTGGCTGAGGACTAAGGCTTGAAAATCTCATGAAGCTGGGTTTAAATGTTGTACCCACTTCTCAGCAGCTGTGTGACCGTGGGCCTGCTACTTAACTTCTCTGTTCCACAGTTAACTTACTTGCAAAATAGGTTATATGAAGATTAAATTAGATGATGTATATAAAGTACATTAACACAGGCATACCTCCAAGGGTCCTGGTTTGGGCCACATTCTGGCCTAAGGCTGTGACTTTTCCTATCTCACCCCTAGCCCCACTCAAATCTTGAAATCCTCTGTGTATCATTCTATTCCCATCAGCCTCCTCCAAAAAGCTTTCCATAACCCCCGTTCCCCAGGGGCTCCTCCTGAGTCTCAATACTTCCCTGGCCCCAGAGGCACTGGGTACCGCTAATTCTGTTTCCTGCATGTGAGCCTTGGCCTAGAATGTGCACTACCTGAGGACTGGCAAAGAATCTTCTGCTTCCTTGTTTCCCTAAGAGCTGAGCACAGACCTACACAAACAGTAGGTGCTTACTAAATACTACTGCCTTACTGACTGCAGATAGAGGGTGTAGGGAGGAGGAACTGGCTTGTGTAAAGGCCTGAGCCCTGTACCAGCTGCCAGGGATGAATGGAGGACTCAGCTGGGCTTCCAGCCCAAAGAGGAGACAGAGCGGCCCGCCCCTAGGCTTGCTGTGCAAGAAGGATGCCAGCGGTCAGAGGAGCTCTGGTCCCTTGTGGGAGTGACAGTGCGGCCCAGACTGCGAGCCCCAGGCCCTGATGATCATCCCAGGCCAGGGCTGAAGGCCCTGGCAGTGAATAATCCCTTCTCCATCACCTGCCAGGGCCCAGCCGCCTCAAGTGAGGTCTTATTAGGACAGGGCCGCTTTTTCACCTCTGCTTATTAACTCCCTTGAGCACCAGTGAGTGGAAAATGGGAGGAAGCCAGGGAGTGAGAGCCTTTTCATTTTGGGAGCACGCTGCCCTCTGTGTGGATATTCCTGGAAAACGTCCATGGGGGCTGACCTGGCTGGGGCAGAAGGACCTGGGAGCAGAGCAGTGTCTGTTGATTTAGGCTGAGATTTTGGGTCAAAAGGCCCTGGTGTTCAGGAGCAGGTGGCCCCTCGGTCCCTGTCCTGAGGTGGCCCCGTCTCTTCTCAGAGGCTGCAGAGCCTGGTTTAAGGCTCAGGTCTGGTGGAGCTGCCCATCCCAGATGGACTGCCCATGGAAAGGAGTGGCACAGCCCAGGCACCAGCCTGTAAGCCAAAAGGCATGGGTTCCGGGTCTGTGCCCCACTGTCTCCATGAGTGACCCGGCAAGGCATGTTCTGCTCTGGGCTTCAGTCTTCCCATCTACAAAAAGAAGGGGCTCCACAGGGCCTTCCTCCAGTTCTGATATGCCAGGCTTCCAAGTGTGTTTAATAAGGTTCCATAGCCCCTCAGAGGAGTCAGGTGAGTGCATCTGGCCCTGCCTCTCTAGGCTGGCTCCAGGTTAGTGGTCTGGCTCAGCTTGCAGAAGTGACCTCCGATCTGAGTGGACCTGGAAGATGCCTGCTGATCTCAGGCCTCCCAGAAAGCCCAGGAGAGCCACCACTAAATGTCAAGTCACACCCAAGGAACAGCCTTTCTGTCCCCGGGGCTCTCTGCCTGGCAGGCGCTGCTGACCTGAACCCTCTGTGGACAGAGGGGAGGGGGCTGAAACCCACAGATCTGCCTCAGGGAGCCTGGCAGAGGGGACACCAGGGAATGTCCTTCTGATAGTCGTGATATTTAAAAAATGATTTTATTATTTTTATGTTCTATTATTATAATAGCATTAACTGAACTCCATGGGACTGAAGATAAATATCATGGAATTTTAAGAGCAGGAAGAGCCCTTGTAGATCAACTAAACTCTGGTTTAATGATGAGGAAACTGAGCCACAGAGAGGGACAGGCTTTTCCAAGTTCACCCAGAGAGGTTATGGCACAGTCCAGGGCCCTGTTTCTAGGCCGGCTCCCCACTGCAGGCAGCAGGGTGTCCCAGGCTGGCCTGTCACAGGTATGGAGCTATCGTATGGAGCATGGCTAAATATTCAGAGCCCTGGGCTCAACTCTAGACCCTGAGAATCCGACTCCAGGAAAGGGGCCTGGGAATCTGCATTTAAGTAAGTGCCCACATGGCCTGTGTATGTTGTGTCTATCTTGAGGTGTCATCCAGAAAGTTTCCACTCAAGAGCTGCAGTGAGGACCTGAGCGTCAGGTATCCCTGGGGAAGGAAGTATCTGGGCACCAGAGGTAAGGACACAACCCTCAAGCACATGCCCCCAGGACCGAGAGGTAGCAGGCAGCTCCCTGAGGGCATTGGTCTACTGTTAAGAGAGAAGACTGGCATAACTCGAGTCGCATTCCATCTCCACAGCACTTTTTACAGGGGGATAGGCTTCTTCCTACATTACAGATGAGGAAACCGGGGGTATCAGAGATGAAGTCAGCTGTCTAGGCTTGCCCAGTTGAAAGACTGCAGAGCAGGGATTTGAACCCACAAGTGACTGTTCCTAAACCCATGCCTTAACCACATGTCACCCTATATCCTTTACCACACTGAAATTTACACAAGTGACCTGTGGTGGTGAGCTCTCCAGCAGAAGAGGTGAGCAAGCAGCCATCAGAGGAGCCCTGGCAGGCATGAGGTGACCTAGATCAGCCCTCCTAGAACTGGGACTGAGAACAGACTGAGCTGGCTAAAGGATGCCAGGATGCTGTCTGTGTGTCTTCTGCACACAGAGAAAAATGTGCCACATTATTTACAGGTCCCAGTTCATCAAAGTCTTCCAGGCTCAATCCTTGGCCACCCTGGCGCTGTGGGCCAGAGGATGGCTGGGCTACTTGGCCGAGAGGGCAGGGGCTTAAGGGGCTGGCTCCCCAGGCAGCTACAAGGGCCTGGGGGGTGGGGGCGGAGGTGGGAGTCTGGGTAGGGGCAGCTCACCAGGCCACCCAGTGAGAGC
Organism: Carollia perspicillata; assembly: GCA_004027735.1. Taxonomy (NCBI): domain Eukaryota; kingdom Metazoa; phylum Chordata; class Mammalia; order Chiroptera; family Phyllostomidae; genus Carollia; species Carollia perspicillata. The sequence continues at coordinate 16,994 of PVKM010008180.1, forward strand.
TGTCGTAGGTTAGACTGTCCCGCGGGAGTATGGGCCAGACAAAGGGGGCACCATGGGAGCATTCCACAAGGCTATGAAGCAAAAATCTTCCCACCGTCTCCAAGCAAGGTCCCCAGAGATGTCTCTGAGGAGCAGTGGAGGGTCTCCAACAGCTGGGAGGCAAGATGTTCTGCTTCCCAAGCCGGAACTGAAGAAGGGTGGGAAGCACTTACCAGGAAAGACAGATGTGAGGGAAAAGCTTCTGCAGATTCCCATTAACCAGCTCTGGGGGCAGAGGGCGGGTATCTGTGGTGTGGTGGTGGTGGTGGTGGTGGTGGTGCATGGGCAGTCCCCATAACCCCGGGGGCTCTAGAGGGTTCTCTGGGGCACAGTCTGCCCAATAGTTAGGATGGAATGACCCCTGTGGGACCACACTGAAGTCACGGCCTCCTCCCTATGCCTGCATTGCCACAGCCCAGAACTGAGACACCTGACAAGTAGACCTGATACCTAGGGAGTAGGGTCTGAGAGAGCAAATTGTGCCATGCAGAGCACGACACTGTTTCTCACAGAGCCTGTGTACCGCCTCAGAATCCTTAGCACCAGTGTGTCAGGCACTGGGCTGAGGACATGGCTCAGAGCCTGCCTGAGCCTTCAAGCCTGCCTGAGCCTTCAAGAGGCTTACAGTCTATCCAGGCAGACAGCAGGCAGCCAGCTTGGAGAAGCAGAGACAAGGAAAGGCTGACGGAAGGGATGGCTGGGTCTCCCTGGGCTGGCTCGGTGCACATAGACTCTGCGGCCCCCCATGCTGGAAGGAGGCAGCCCTGGGAGGGGGCTCCTCTCGAGGCTGTGGCCCTATCCTTGCCTGCAGTGGGGCACGCATGGAGCGAGGACAGGCCCAGCATCAGCACCGTCTGTGACTTCCACCCATCCTGCCTGAGCAGAGAGGCAAACGAGTCACCGGAGAGGAAGCAAAGTGCATCAGAAGGGGCTGTGGGCAACAGAGAAGAAAAACGGCTCTGGGGGGTTGTCCCTGGAGGGGCTGTTCCACTGCCTACCTGGCTCCTGAGAAACACCTTGCTTCTGGGGGGCCCCTTCAGGCTAGCAGGGGTAGGACCAGGCTCCAGGGAGCCCATTCCTGCCTGACTCGGGCAGTCCCCACCCTGTGAGAAACCTTTTTGGGCACCTCTGCAATCCAGACTGCACCCTGGATGATGTGAGGGGAGTGGGGGATAGGGGTCCTTCCTTCATGGGAGGGGCTGGTTGCTGTCACCCTCAGAACCTCTGTACTCTAAGCTTTGTGCTTGCCATTAGGGAGCTGGGAGTGACCAGGGGCAAGATTGACCCCGTGTGGCACAGCCTGTAACAGCCACCTTGGTCTGGGCTGTTGGGGGTCAGGTAGAGAAGCCCTAGACCACCAGACCCACTGCAGAGGGAACGGAAGGAGCCCTCTACTGGGATTGAGGTTCACTTGCTTGGGTGCTAGCTACAGTCCTGCCTGCCTCAATTTGCCTTTCTGACCAGTGGGGTGTGCCTCCGTTCCTTATTTTGGAGTAGAGAGTAGAAGCAGCCTTGCCTACAAAGAGTGTATTTGCTCTGCAAACTCTCATCTGTGAGATTGCCTTCCCCAGCCTCCATTTCTCTACCTGCAAAGCAGCCTGGGCCCTCCAAGGCTGTGCTGTCCAACACAGCAGCCAGGAGCCACATCTGGCCACTGAACACCAGCCTCTGCCACGTGGTGACTATGTTAAATTAACACCAGGTTTCAAAGACTTAGTAGGAGAAAAGAATGTGAAAGGCCAACACATTTTCATTCCAATACACAATACAAACTAAAACATGACACGGCAGACTGAGCACTTCGAAGGGCATGAGGACACAAAGGGAAGGGCTGAGTTCAGGAGAGTCTGGGGAGGAAATGACCATGGCCTCGGAGAGGCGGAGGCCACGGGGGTGCTGTTCGGGCCACGTGGGGATAGAGGCCATGGCTGACCACGTCGAGAAGGCACAGCTTGAGGATGGCTCCAAGAGGTCCAAGCCATGTGGCAGCAGGAGGGCTTTCGAGGCAGGAGGAAGCATGGGAGCAAAGGTGTGCCGGTGGGGATGTGTGCTAAAGATGAGGGCAGTGGGCACACCGAGGCTGCAGCCCAGGGCACTGACAGATGACGCTAGGGTGCGATCTGGCCATGGAAGGAGCCAGATGGTGGCGGCTTCAAATGCCAGGCTGAGTCGGCTGGGTACACATCAGGCACTCCAGGAGGACTGGTTGGCCAGGGACTGGGACCCAGGGAGCTCTTGAAACAGCATCCAGGTGAGTGGCGGGTGGGATGTCTGGTCACCAGCACTCCCTGGCCCACCTCACAGATCACCAAGTCTTCCCGGCCTGCTGTTCTCCAGGAATATCCCCCTGCCACTGTCTCCTTCTCTCCCTGGGGAGGACAATTCATTTATTCATGAGCACACACCCACTCTCGTCAGGCAGCCAGCTTCTGGACACCTCACTGCTACTTATAGCAGGAATTTCATTAGTGCTGGAGGGAAACTGGGTTTCCAACCCCATTAGTGGATGCAGCCCCCTCACGCTCTCCTGTTCCAGCCCATGGCCAGTGGTCCATGTGCCCAGGACAGCACAGGGCAATGTCAATAGCAGATGTCGTAGAGCCAGGAGATTGGGCTCTATCCTGAGAGGTGGGTGTGATGGGTCCATGGGGATGGATGGTGCCCACCCTCAGCACTTGGTGACACCCAGTACACAGCCTCCAAGCAGCTGAACATGTCGGGTGCAGCCTTGAACACCTCCAAAAAGCTGCGTGGGGTGAGGGAGCTGTATGTTGGCCAGAGCTGGATAAACAAGGTGAAGGGTGGCAGGCTGGGAGCCTAGGTGGTCTTGGTCCTGCTGAGTTCTGGTGATGATGGAGGTGATGACAGAGCAGATGTGCTGCTCGGACACCTGGCAAGGAGTGACCCCAAGGGAAAGGACAGAGGAGGTGAGAAGGTCCTGGGATTCAGGGAGAAATTCCAGAGTGGGGTGTGAGGGGCGCCTCAGACGTGACAGGACAGGGAGAGGTGGCTGAGCTGAGAGGAGGCAGAGCAGGGCTGGCTGTGAGAAGAGGGGAGGGCAGAAGAGCAGTGCTGCACAGAGAGAACTGAACGGAAAGACACAGTCCTGTGGAAGGACAAATAAACACACGCACACCACCCGCCGAGCTGGGGTTTGGAGGCCAAGGAGAGAAGAAGTAAGGAAACAACTAGGGCCAAGTGTGCCAGGCTGCTCAGAGGACTCCCTGGGTAGTAGGTCTCCCTGCCAGGGGGTACTGGACATGTCAGACCAGGCACTCAGGGGCTGGCAGCCCAGGGCAGGAGGCAGGGGCCTCCAAGCGATGTCTCTTTCCCTGAATGTGGGGAGCTGCCAAAACGGCCAGCAAGGGGACAGGAGGTCAGCGCTCTTGACCTGGGCATGCTTCCCCTCCAGGGTCCCTCAGGAGCTTATTTTGTCCCACCACAGTCAACTCTGCCACGGTCAATGCAGTGACAGGGCCCTGCTGGCCAGTCTGAATGTGAGGCCCGAGCCACGCCTTACAGAGCAATAGCTTGAGATGCCAGGGTCTTGACGGGAGCTGTGTGTGGGGGTTAGGATGGGTAGCACTCACATAGGAATGGATACTCTCCTTCCCTTGCACACTCACACATATTGACACACACATCCTCATACTCATTCACGGCACATACCAGCACACATACACCCCTACACATGCTCCTTGTCTCCAAAGAAATAGGCACCAAAGCATGTGAGTCCTGCACAGGAGAACCCACATTTCAGTCGCCTCCTCTGGCCTAACTAGGGGGCCTCTGGGAAGGGGCTCTAAAGAGGAGGGGCTGCCCTCTCTGCCAGTCCAGCCTCCCCAGTATCCATCTTAGAGAGCCTCATGGGCTGTCCCAGACTCAGGAATGCCCTGAGCCCCTCAAATCTGTTGCCTGAGTGTCCTATGCAGTCCCAAGTCCTCAGCTTGCATGCTTTTTAGTGATGGGGAACTCACTACCTTCCCAGAAAGCAACTTAAAAAAAATCTCCAGATGGCTCAGACTCTTAGGAAGTTAAACTTGAGGATATGAAGGAGACACCGAGGTTGCCGCTGAGGGGCTTGAGCCATGGGCCAGTCCACCGGGCAAGACTGTCTTTTCATCATTAGTTTGGAAAGTGACAGGGCTGACCCATCACCCTGGCTGTCACTCTGAATTATAACAGAACTAGAGAAAAGACATCCTCCAACCAGTATCACCTCCTTGACTTACGATAGCTAACAAGGACCCAAGATAAGCTTTCATTCATTTACTCAATAAATATCAACTAGGCACTTATCATGTGCCAGGCACTAGTATGTGGTAGTGAATAAGTATAGTCATTTAATAGTCTGTTCTAGTCTGCCCTTCACCCATTTAACAGGTGGCAGAGCTGAGTCCAGGGAAAGGCAGAGACTTGCTCAAAGTCACACAGGGAACCAGGGGTCCTGGGTGGAGCCTCAAGTGGGCTGCTGCAAGTACTGATCACCTGCCAGCCTCTGGGAAAAAGGGAGAAGGCCACCGCCCGCCATTCCCATCCCCGGTGTTTCTAGGACACCAAGTATTGATTACCGGCCTTGCCTTGGAGTGGATTTCTTTTCTTTTCTTTTTCCACCAAGGTTTTCTGTTTCTTCCTTTCTTTTCTTTTCTCTTCTTTTTTCTTAAAGAATATACTCCAAGCTGCTCCTATGATTAATTACCAGCTGCCTAATGCTCCGCCACTGGCAATTTCTGGAAAGGGAATGAATTACCTTGAAAAACATCCGAAAAGAGAACCCACCGTGAAGGAGAATTTCAAAGGTTACCTCACAATTAGCAGTGGGTTCCCACAGCCTTATTGAGTTGCCAGCAGGCCCTCCAGGGAGGGGCAGGCTGCCAGCTTTCAGGGGCCACCCTCTAGCTCTGAGGGCAACCGGGCTTGAAGGTCTGGGCAAAGGCTACAAGGCAGAAATGGAGGTGGTTTCCTGAGCACCTACTGAGAATCTGCCTGGTGGCTCCGCCCCTGGCCTCCCAGGCATCCTGTGATGCTTAATTCAAAGGCACCACGGTTCAAATCCCCATTCCACCACTTACAGCTCTGTGGGTTTCTTAACCACTTTGGGCCTCTGGAGAATGAGGCATTAAACACATCTCCTCAGGGTAACTGTGGGGGAAATATGTATTTAAGGTGCACAGTACCTAGTACACAGTAGACTCTCATTGAGCTATACCATTTAAAAATATGCCAGGCTTCTAAGCATCCTCACAACAGCTCTCTCAGCTATGTTGGTATAATTGGCCTCATTTTAAGATGATAACTGACTGTCCTAGAAGGGAAAGGACTAACCCAAGGTCACACAGCTGACAGCAGGAAGGAAGATCAAGACCTGTTCCTTGGTTCCAGAGCAAGAGTGAAGCAAGGAGGATCCCCAAGGCTTGCCTGGCCCTTCTCTCAGCACCTGAGAGCAGTGGGGGCCAAGGGGAGACGCCGAGGGCAGCAGGGAGACAAACCAGCAAGGCCTCATGCCAGGGCGAAGACTCTAGCTCCCCAAGCTGGGCTGTAGAATCATGGCACAAAGGGCCCTGGCCCAAGTGAGCATCTTTGTGAAGGCTTCTCGTCTCTGGGTTGGGAGCCACAAAGGGGGATCACACAGGTCACCCTCTGGCACAAGGCCAAGTGTGGTCAACCCAGAAACACGTGATAAGACGCGCTGGTGTCTAGGCCAAAGGCTCAGCCTCAGGACCCCAGGAGCTCCCTGGGGGCCCAAGCGCTTGCCTCAGGCTGGAGGGCCAGTGTGTGTCCCTCCTGGCGTTTGCTGGTTCCTGAGGAAACTGAAGCATGTGGAAGAAGGAAGGCCCCAGTATCCTTGAGGAAAACAATGACATTTATTGTGAGCATTTACTGTGTGCTGGGTGTGCCTGTGCAGGTGCTGCAATCCCAATCCTCCTTTTATAGACAGGTAAACTGAGGCCCAGAGAAATGCACAAGGTGAGGATGGATAAGTGGCAGAGTTAGGATTTGAATGCAGGCACTCTGACACCAGCACCCAGAGATGTGTGAGTGCTCACGGGCACACCTCAGTGTATTTGTGGGAGACAGGAGGATGAGGCAACCACAGCACCCATTTCAATAATCAGGCCTCTGCTCACCCAGGTCTTCTCCTGCGTGGCGGCCATGCTGCTCAGTACACAAGGCCTACATGACACGGGGTTCAGAGTGGTATATAGACAGGGCTGCTATGCCAAGGCTGGAAACACACAATCTGCCCTCTCCCTGAGTGTATCTCCCCACACCTTCCCCCGGGAGCCTCTCCAGAGAAAGACTAGGCCTATGAGGCCTCTGGGGGCCCTTTTAGGGGCTGACAAGCTCTCACCAGGGTGGCTGCACCCAATTCTGCCTGTGCGGGCCGAGGCCCTGGTCAAAGGCACAGTGCGCTGGGGTCAGCACCTATCCCTGACTCAGGACACAGCTGTCCCTTCCCCAAGCAGCAGGCCAAGCTGATCCTGCCAGCTCAGCTGCACACCTACCTCAGTGACCTGAGAATCACCAGCGTCCCACGTGCCGGCCAGCAGCTTGCGGTGCCTCTGCCTCACTCCAGCTCCATCCTGCTGCAAAGAGAAGGGATGGTCAGGAGGCCCACTCTTGGCTCAGGCCCTGGAACTGAGCATGCTGCTACAGCCCATCCACCCACCTGCTGGAAAGTTTACTGCTGGCAAAACCGAGTCATCACCATTCCACAGATGGGGAATCTGAGGGACCAAGAGGAAAAGGGGCATAATGACAGGATGCCCAGATGCAAACAGGCCCTTGACTGCTCACATCTGTCAGTTACCAGATATGTGATTGTGAATATGCTCCTGGCCTCTCTGGGTTTCAGTTTCCTCACCTGTCAAATGGGATCACAATCTCTCTCTCAGGGATTCTGGGATGATCTACGGATATATGGTGACAGAAGCACTAGGCATTCATTCATTCATTCAATAAACATTTAACAAACACCAGAGCTGTGAACAGGATAGTGGTACTTGCCCTGATAATGAGCAAAGAATCAAATAAGTGGTGTCTGCCAGAAATAATGAGTACAGGGAATCTGCAGCATAGACTCTAGGTTCGGGAGGCCTCTTTGGGGAAGTAAACTTGAAGGATCAGCCACAGAAAGGCAGGTCAAGATTCACAGAACAGCATTTCAGAATGAGGGAACCTTATATGTGAAGATTCCAAGACGAGGGAAAAGCTCGGTCCAGTGGAGGACTTGAGAGTGGGTACTGTGGTGGGTGCACTGGGCATGAAGGGGTGAGAGGGGGGAAGAGGCACAGACACCCCTTCCCCCCAAGTGGCTTGGGCTTCAAGGAAACAATGGGGCTATAGAGGCATGATTACCTTTGTTATGGGGGGGTCCAGCTGGCCCATCTTCTCCATAGGCCCCTAGTTCTATCCCTCCCCGCATACCCTCAGGGTCCCGTGGCAATCTGGGAGGAGCAGACCCAAAGGCCAGGCTGTAGGGTGGGAACCACAGAGCCCTCATTTGAGTCCCAGCTGTGACGGCGCCTACTGGGGGGCTCCAGCCAATCGCCACGTTCCTTACAGCTGTGTGCCCTGCTCTAGAAGTGGGAAACCTGACTGCAGGGCTGAGCACAGCTCAGACTGAGACCTGTGGCCGATCGTGGGAGAAGGAGCGCACACACCATAGTAACCCTGGGCTCCCACGTGTCCCGGGGGCTGGCAGAGGTCTCCAACTGAGGCCACATCTCACTGTGCAGCAGGCAGGGCTGCTAGGGAGAAAAGCAGGCTCCCCCTCTCTAAGAGGCACCACAGCCTGGTGGTGGAGATGTGGGCTCAGAAATAAAAATGGTTTGGTTCAAGTCCTGGTTTCATCTTCTTACCAAGTGGGTGCCTTTGGGCAAGTTTCTTAAACCTCTCAGTGCCTCAGTTTCCTCACCTGTGGGAAGGGATGCAGGGATGACGAGGGACCTCCCTCAGAGCTGTACAAACTGTATTAGGTATGTGACACGCAGACAGCTTTCAGGGATGCCAGCTGAAGCACAAATTACCTGGCAGGGGCTGGCACAGGGCTCTATGGTGTGGTGGGTCCCTGAGCCCTGAGCTCCCAAAGCTGCCATTCCCCCTTCAGCAAAGAAAAATGTCTCCATGTCTTGACCCTCTGGCCCTGGCAGTCCCCAAACTCTGCTCACCATGGGAACAAAAATGGCCCTTGACTTCACCGATTCCTGCTCTCCAATTTTACAGAGAAGGAAACTGAGGCCTGAAGAGGGGCAGTCACGGCACCCCTCCCAGGGTCACACAGCAAGTCAGTGGCTGTGGCAGAAATGGAATCAGCCTGCTGCTTCCCTCCTGCCCCCAGCTCAGGCCTTTCCCAATGGCAAGCCGGCCCACAGACCCGTGGACAAAGAGAAAATAATTATTTTGGCAGCTGAGACAGAAGCCAGAGCCGGAAAGTGCTCACTCACTCCGTGAGCATTGTCCAGGCCTCAAGGAACGACGCCCGCCCATCCTGCCTCTCAAGGCAATCTGGCTCACGCTGCGCACGTGCGCCTCGCTGCTCCCAGCCACCCAGTTCTTTGGTGCGGGCTTGTGCAAAGGGACACACAGGTCTGGCCAAGGTCGCATGGTGAAGGCCTGCACCAGGGGCACCGAGATGTGATTTGGGCCCTGGTGGGGGACAGACCCCTTTCCTTATGGGCCTGCATTGGACCCCCACCTGGGAGAGACAGAGGAATAGGATGCTGGCCTTTATTAGTTGTATAGTAGGTTCTGCCTGGGATGTTTCTTCAACCATTGACAAAGGGCTATGCTGTAGAAACTAAGCTAGAATCTCCAAATTATGCTCGAGGCCCAGAGAGGTTCCATAACTTCCTAAGGTGACACGTAGGTAACAGGGAGCTGAAAAGTAATAAGAACAGAGCTGTGACATAAGCAGGTGGTCTGCTCCTACTCGTACTCTGCCCGCTAAGGTGACCGGCCAGGCAGCCCACGCCCTGCCCAGCCCTGGAGCTGCTCAGCAGTGCCACCTGGAACTAGTGCCGGGCACTCAGGCTGCCCTGTCTCCATGCTGGGAAGCCCCTCAAATTGCATGTCCAGTCAAGTAGGAGTAGGGGTGGGGGACTCAGGCCTGGGTCAGGTTGTGAAGACAGAGGCAATATCATTTATCCCTCACCTCAGTGACCTTAGGTGAGGCCACACCTTGTGCAGGCTTGGCCACCTGGTGAGACCAAGAAGAAACAGTGGTAGAAAGCAGGTATCCTGTTCCGAGAGCCTGACCAGACCATAGCCATGAATAATGTGGGTCCACTGCAGGGAAGTGTTTTCTGCTTAAAAGGTGCCGTGAAATGGGTGTAGCCTAAGCCTCAGGGCCTAGTGGGGGTGGTGGGGCCACCCAATTTCCCCTTGGGATGATGCTCCACTGCCCAGAGGGTCCTGTGGGCATCCTCGGCTCAAGATTCTCACTCTGAGGGTGGATAGAGGAGTGGTGCCCTGACTGCAGGGCAGCGTCTGACTGCAGGGCGGCGTCTGACTGTGAGAACAGGACAGGACAGTGTGCAGACCGCAGGCTGAAACCTGCCTTCACTCCCACCATGTGTCTGAGCTCCCTGGCCAAGGCAAGGCAGTAATGGGCACCCACTCTGCCGAGCAAGACAGGATCTGGGACATGGCAGAAGTCGCTTGGATCCGAGACTGTCGAGACTGTCGCAGGACCCAAATGGGTTCTCCCAACCACACCCACCTTCCCATCCCCTCCAGCTCCTGGGATTCCCTGGGAAGACTGGGGTGTGGGCTTGGAGGGAGGCACCAGGCCAATCTGGCTGGGACTGGCCCAGACAGATGCAGGGCTGACCCCAGATTCTTGGAGAAGAGGTGTCTGCACCACAGGGTGTCCCAGGATATGGGCACCAGAAGGCTCTGTGCCTGTGGCTCTAGTCTGAAGCTAAGTGACTAGTTTTTTGTTTTTTGTTTTTTGTTTTTTTACGGCTGTCAAGGGTTGGGAGCCCATATTCTGGGCTGGAGCCCTGGCCCTGTCTTCAGTAGCAAGGTCGAGGGGAAGGGTGGGGAGAGCTGGGTTTGAATCCCTGCTTGCCCTTTATGGTGGGTGATCTTGAGCAAGTTATCGGCCCCTCTGAGGGCCCTGTCTTTGCTCTAAACATGGGCTAATTGCTCCTCCAGCTACTCATCCACAAGGGAGGCTCTAGGCTGCCCCACAAAGCCTGACCTTGACCTACCCACAGGCAACTGGGGAGTGGGTCAGATCATCCTAGTACGGTCCATATGGCATGGAGCTACACTGATGGCACTTATCAAGAGTTCAGGGCTCCTCTCACCTGCTGCTAAATCATACAGAAGTGCCCCTCATGCACTGGTGGCTGTGAGGGCTTAACAAGACTTTGGGTGTGTAGATACAGGTGCCATGGAGTAAGGAACAGGTCAGTGAATGGTGGCTGTTAAAGTTTGGGGGAGGGGTAACTGCTCAAGGTCATAAGTGGCCAACTGTGGGCCAGAACTCTGGTCACGTGAGCACCCAAACCAGATCCAACCTGCCGCTCCACTGGCTAAACTGACCTGAACCAGCACTGGCCACTCTGACCCTCCTCACTGAGCTGGAGCGGCAGCTGTTGCGATCCCCTTCTTACCGAAGGGCCAAGCAGCTGCTGGTCAGGGTCAAATAGCCAGGAGCCCTGTCTTTGGCCCTGTATAGAAATGATGGCCTCAGACTCAGCTCCCAGGCTCTCTGGGGTGACATGGGCTCCCCCACAGGAGACCTACCTGGGGAAGCCTCCCCTTATGTGACCCTGAAGCAGGCCCTGTCCTCCCCTGGTGGCCAGTGCTGGCTCCAGGAGCAAGGCAAATATTTACCCCGATGGTTATCCAGACCTTGTCGGCTGCCCCGCCTCCCGCATTCCTGGAATACATGTTCCCTGACCTCACCATGCTAGGGGTTGGGGGGAAGCATCCAGACATGGGTTAGAGCCAGACTGAGGATCGTCCTGGGCCTGGCGGAAGCCAGTGTGGTGGTGGGGAAGGGGCTACCTATGCTACCTATGGGCCCCCTTCAGGCAGCTCCTCACACCTGCTACTAATCGCACACAGAGACACACACACACACACACAAACCCCTATGCCTATGGAGTGAGCAACTCCGTCTGCCACACACTCGGCAATTCTCCCACTTGCCAGGGCTCTTCCTCCCCAGCCCCAGTGGCTCTTGTTGCCTTGTTCCACCCTCAGCACAACCCTGTCGTCAGGGAGCTGTGAAGTCTACTTTACAGGTGAAGAAACTGCCCGGCAAAGACCAGAGGTCACGGAGCTGGAAGTGGTAGAACGTGCACTGCCTCATCCCAAACTGCACGATCAACAGCACTGTGTTACTCATCAGGTCCATCCTCCCATGCCTAAAGGACCTCTTCCTCCAGGCTGCCTTCCCGGATAGCCCCCATGCCAAGTGATTTTTCCCTTTTCTGAACTTCCAGAATATTTGGTGGTGTTTCTTTTATTCTCCTTTCATAATCAAAACTGAGTGTCTTGTTATCTCTCCAGCTGTGAGACCCTTGTCATACTCACTCCACGCACAGTAGAATTGAGCTCAGGGCCTTGGGTAGCACTGAATGCTCAGGGGAGGACTGACATCCCGAGTCTTTCCACCAAAAAACAGTAGCTACAGTTGGCCTCAAGGAACAGATAAGAAAACAGCCCCAGTGAGTGGGTTGTTTGGGGTTGAGGAGCCCTTCTGGGCAGGGCTGCATGAGAATCACGAGGTGCCCTTGGTTGAATAATCTTGTCCGTCTTTACTTCCTTAGAATATGTCGCGTTGCTCTGATAGCTTGCCCACTCCCAGGTCCAAGGAAGCCCAGTGTGTTAGGGCCCAGCCCCCTGCTACCCACCCCTGAGTTTTCCACTTGCTTCTCTCCTCTGAAATCTTCAGAAAGACAGATCTGCAGGGTTTGGCTGACCTGCTGGAGCCACGGAATGCCGGGCTGAAGTGTGGGCCTGGCAAGTCTGTTGCTGGGACCTTAGAAATGCCTCCAGGTGGAAAAAGCTCCAGTGGACAGAAGAAGGCCAGTGCAAACCAGGGCCACACCCTGACACCAGAAGGGGCCTAGAGAGCAGGTATTGGAGAAGAGTGGGGGTGTCTAGAACTGTCCTCTCTACCCACCTAACATCTCTGAGACTTTGTTTCCTCATTTTGAAAACAGGGGCTATAAACTAATTTCTACGGGGTCATTCTTTCATTTGTTCATTCCATCCATCCACCCATCCATTTCCTTCTTTCAACAACTAATGACAATGCCTACTATCTGCCAGAGGAGGGAAAGAAGAAGAAAGAAGTTGGGGATGGGCAGGTGGGGAAAAGGAAGGCAGGGCCAAAGGCCAACCTGTTCATTTGCCCAGCCTGTATACAGGCAGGTAATCCTAGGACAGAGTGCTGGAGGCTGTGCCTAGCTCAGCTGGGCAGCAAAACGGGAGTCAGGGGCATCATCCTCTCGTGCAGAGTCTCTCACACAGGAGGGCACCTTCCTGGGCAAAGGTCCAGGGGCTTGGCAGGAGAAAAGCTTTGGGCTGAAAGAAGAATTATATGTGGCCTCAGGAAGCAAGAGACGGGTGCATCCAAGAGGCAGGGGCACACACAGACATATCCCTGGGGCCCCTCCAAGGCTTCACTCCATGTCCAATCATGCTTTGCTGTGTTCTCAAGGCCATGTTGGAGTGGCACCTGCTCCAGACACCCTGTCAGGCCTTCAAGTCCTTGTTCACTCAGTGGGGATTGCCAGGCCTGAGGAACAATGCCCACACATCCTGCCTCTCAGGTGCTCTGGCTCAAGCTGTACCCATGTGTGCCTTCCCCCACAAAGCCATCTCAGCCCCTTGGTACTGGCCTTGTGCGAAGGGGCAAATGAGACCAGAGAGAGGAAGGGTCCTACCCAAGCTTACAGGGCAGTAAGTAGTGGCATCAGAATTTGAACTCAGACCCAGTCAGGGACTGGGTCTAGTTTTCTGTCAGTCTGCATCACATTCCCACCTGGGAAAGGGAGATGGAGCAGGAGGCTCACTTCCTCCTGGAAGCCTTCCCTGACCACCCTAGTCAACACCTCCTAACCAGAAGACTTTGGCTCAGGCTTATAGGCTACTTGCATTAGAAGAAGAGAAAAAGGATCTCCCCTCTCTCCAAGTCAACAAATGAACAATTTCTCCTCTAATCATGGGTGAGAGCACACACGGACTGACGGCGCACAGTGTGGCTTAAGTTCTTATATACCAGAGTCTGGGCTTCAGCTCTGTCACTCATTGAGGTATGTAATGCTGGGTAATTAACTTAGTCAATCTGGGCCTCAGTTTCCTCATCTGTAAAATGGGGTCAGCAAGAGTCCTTACTCTCCAGAATTGTAAGGACTTACCAATATTATTCCCATATTGCACTTGTACAGGAAATGCTCAACAAATAAAGGCTACCATTATTATCACTGGTTTACATTTGCTGTCAAGTGCAGACTTGGGGCTTGCCCAGGGTAGGGACACTGGACCCCTTATCACAGATATGGAGAAAGACCCAGGACACTGGGAAGATGAATCCTGGCATCAGGTCCCTTCTGGAGCCAACTCAGGAGCAGGCCCAGTGGATCTGCTTCCTGGAGATGGGCTCCATGAGAGCCACCTACTTCTGGAAAAGGGGCCCCGATCCCTTCCCACAGAAAGTCCAGGCACTGAGCATCCTCTAGGTTCAAGCTCTGTGCTAGGTACTCTCTTCCACACCCACCTTCTCATTAGGCCCCATGGGGTGGGCAGAGCCTCCCCCTTAGCCAGGGCCGGGGTCTTGCTCAGAAGGGCACCTAGCTAGAGTTGGCCAAACCAGGGTCTCAAGCAACCCCCTGGGCATTTGCCACTTCCAATGATGGTGATCAGAATGAAATTTTCTGCCAAGGGCCCCATGTTAGGGGCTTTGTCTCTCATTGTCCTTCTACTTGTGGTGGCCTGGCACCTGCCACCTGCCACCTGGCCCTGCACTGCCCATCTGAAGGCTGTCCTAGAGAAACACCCCTGGGACAGCCCCAATCCCAAATCCCCTGTAGCACCAATGGGGACTGGCAGAGGCTCTCAGGTGAGTCCTTGAAAGTCCTGAGTCCAAGCCTGCCACCTCACAGAGGAGGGGACATAAGTCTGGAGAAGGACAAGGATGGGCCCAAGGCCAACTCTGGTGTTGGACCTCAGTCCCCAGGTTGGACTGAGGAGCAAGTCACCTGTCCCTCCAGCTCTGCTTCCTCATCTGGGGCTATCCTGGCTGGAGAATTGGTGGAGCCTACATCACACCAGTGATTGGTACAGGGCTGGGCAGCACCATCAGCTGTCAGCTCCATGGGGCAGCCTGGACTCCAGGCCCTGTGCGCCCTCCACTCGAGGAGGCAGGCAGGATGATTAAGAGGCTGAAGGGCACAAGCACACCCAGTGGCACATGCAAACCACCCTAGCACCAAGTGTTCCCAGTGACCCCATTCCTGGGCCAGGGGCCAGTCCCCTGGCGGTCACCCTCTCCAAACAGGCATCCCTCTGGGATTCTGCCACAGTGGGCCAGGCCAGTCTGCAGTGGTGGCTAAGGCCCAGATTTACAAATGCTGGACAAAGGAAAGTACTGTTCTCGCTGGCGGGAGGTGGCACGTCTGAGCATGGCACTAATGTTGCCCAGGCCAGAATGAAATCCTGGTTCTGCTGCTTGCAAGCCATGTGGCCTTAGCTAGGTCCCCATGCTGCCCCCAACTCAGTTTGCTCAACAGCGCATAGGGGAGGGAGAAGAGGAGGTCTGATTGGGGCAAGTGCCCTGGAGGAGCCAGGCCACCGGAGCTCTTCCTGTTTGTAGGAAAGCCAGCTCTCCCCTCAAGGACAGCCCCTGATGGACATCTGCCTGTTGTCCACAGCGCCCAGCACAGGGCTTGCAGATATGAGCCCCCAGAATGTTTGCTGGATGAACAAATGAGCAGTGATGGGAGGTGTGGTGTGAAAACAGATTTAGATCAGAGAACCCAGCAGCTAACACTTGCACAGGACTTACCACGTCTGAACCAGGCCCAGCTCTGACAAACACTATTTATATAGTTAACCCATTCAGTCTCCACAGCAGTTCCATAAAGTAACAATGTTATCCCTATTTCACAGATGAGAAAACAGAGGCTCAGAGACATGAAGTCACTTGCCCAGTGTTAGAAAGTGGCAGAGCTGGACTGAGTGCAGGCCCTGGGCTCTAGAATCCATTTGCTGATACACAGTGGGGCCTCTTGGAGAGCAGTCCCTCAGAGGCCATTTGGACGTGAGGTTTCCCACAGGGCTGCAGACCCTGCCCCCAGGGTCTGAGTTAACTGGTCTGGGTGGGTGCCCTTTCAAAGCTGCCCTTGTTCCCACGTGCAGTGGGGTCTGAGAACCCCTGGCCAGCCCATCCTCTTCATTGAGGAAACTGTGGTTCAGAGACGGAAGGGACATGCTCAAGGTCTCCCTGCATGCTTGGGGGTGGGGCCTGAAACCTTAAGTCTGGTCCCTTGACTTGTCCATCATAGGCTTTAAGCTCTTGAAAACTGCACTGTCACCCAGCCCAGCAGCCCACAGGCGCAGATGTGGGCAGGAGAACTGAGGCAGACAGGCGCAGGAAAGGCAGACAGGCACAGGGAAGCCAGAACAGCACGAAGCCGATGACACACAGGCCCAGCAATTCCTGACTCATGGCCACCCATCCTGTGACTCCACCCACCACCAATGTCCCCACCCTGGCTCACACCCCACAGCCCACTGCAGCCACCAGAGACACCTCCCATTTAGAACCAGAAAGCCACAGAGGGAGGAAAAGGCAGTGGAGCCCCACCCAAGGCTGTGTGGGAAACCCAGACAACCCTGAGCCGGGGGTTGGGGGAGGGTGACGACTCCAGGACATGCAGAGGAAGCAACATTAGTGCTGACCCCTGCCTCACCCTGTAGTGCCTGCATACTCCTAGCCTGTGCTAGCTTTCCACCCTGTGGACCACCAGTTTACAGGAGGAAAACCGAAGCCTGCTGACACCACGGGGCCTCACATCTGGCTGAATGAACACGCCAGGCTTCCCTGCTTCCAGTTCTTCTTCCTGAGAACATATTATTCCTCTGTCCAAGAATCTCCAATGGCTCCCACTGTCTCTGAGTCCAGTTCTGACCCTTCAGCCTCACATTCAAGGCCCTAGCCTGACTCCGACCTATCATCTTTCCCTACCATGTCTGGGCCATGACCTGTGTATCCCTGCCCACATTAACCCTGTTGCCTGCCATGCCTCGTCCTTGTGGCCTGACACTGGGAAGTTAGTGAACATCCACCAAGGGGCCACAGGGTTTCAGACACTGTTTCCAGGATCTCAAACACTCCTTACAGATCCTGGGGACACTGGTTCTGAAAGGCCCATATGACAGATGCAGAAGCTGAAGCTCAGAGGGGTGATGTATCCACAGCCACTGGAGGCTGAGCCGTCACCACCCGCGGGGAGGAGTTGGGGCTGCTGGGGACTATGGTCTACCCACTACCGACAAGCTTCTGGCTGGTCCATGAGCTCAGGGTGGTGCTGAGCCTCTGTTAGCAACCCAATGCCATGTCGACTTGGGGCTACTCACCTTGGCATCCTGACTATCCCTTTGGCTCGTTTCAGTAAGCAGTGGATACCCTGAGCTTCAGCCCCAGCTGATATGAAGCTGGGTTTGGGCTGGGGCTGAAGCCCAGGGTAGGGGAAGTGTCATGAATCGGAGAAGCCGTGCAGTGTGGTAGCCACAAGCACTGAATTTGGGGCCAGCTGGTGGGTGCAAAAGCCAGTGTGTAACCACCTTGGGCAGGTGGATGCACCTCTCTGTGCCTCAGTTTCCTCCTCTGGAAAGGGGGACAATGGGAGCAGTGGTCTCTTGGAGTTGCTGAGATAATGACCATGAACTTCTATAGACAAAGTATCAGAGGAGCACCTCCACAGGGTGCAATAGAAGTGTTTGTTGGATTAAGTATTTATTACCCTATTCCTCCCTGCACCTTAGGCTCAACACCACAACTAAAGGTAAAGACAAGGCCTCAGGGAGGGAGGAGAAAGATTTGAAGGTGGCGGAAGGGTTTGCTCCTCAGCATTGCCTGCTCCTGGGTTCCAGCCCACAGGTCTGCTAACCTGGCTCACATGCCTGGTCAGAGCAGAAGCTTCCCAGCTCCTGAGAGGAGGGAGGAGGAAGAAGGGAGGGCTTTCTGGGCAGAGACACCCAGCTTTGCCCTTGTGTTGTTGGAGGTGGGATGACCCAGACAGGAGACATGCCAGCATCGTCCCATCCCCATGGGGACACTGGCAACCACCTATGTCTCTCTCCCTGCCTCAGGGTCATCACAGACAAAGTACCCTTGGCTGGGCTGGAGACAAACATGTGTGGGATACGTGACAGGAGTCTGGTTAGTTCTAGACCTGGCTGTCTTTATAGGGCAAACATTCTTCTACCCCTCAGCCTTTTCCCCAGGGGATGCTCCACAGTTGGGCAGAGCTGCTTCTTCTCCCCTTGCTTTCTACAGGTCAGGCCCAGAGTAGATGAGTGACTTGCCCAAGGGACCAGCAAGATGGTGGTAGATCCTAGACCAAAACCTTGGGTCTCTGGTCTGCCAGGCCTAGTCCCACCATGAGGTTTCTCTTTCCAGACTCCTAAGATGACTGACTGACTGGGGGAAGATAAGTCACCAACATGTGGGCAGTGAGGAATGGGTGTGGGCCCAGAGCTTCCACCTAAGGGAGGGGGACAGAACAGGTCAGAGGCAGGGAAGGGCAGCCCAGAGCTGAGGTCCAGCTTCCTCTCTCAAGAGGGCATGATTCCTGGCAGCAGCTCCCATGGGAAGTAGTAGAAGCGCCACCCTTGGGGATGTGGGGTGGGACAGGGGGTGCCTGGGCAGGGTTTCCTGTTGTGGGGGTGGTGACCACTTACTGAGGCCAAGTGACCTGTGTGGCTGTGGCCCTGAGGCCAGGCCAGCACTGGGTTTCACCTCATCCCTGGCTCAGACCCAGGCCACCCTGAGTCCCATCCTCCAGGCCTGCCCTGGCTTCCTGTCCCACAGGCCCCACCCAGCCTAGGGGATAGGGAGGGTCCTATGGAGGCCTCCTCAGAAGTGCTGAAGTTTTCTGGAGCAGGAGTGGGCAGGCTTCCCTGGCCTGCTTGGTGGCCTTTGGCCTCTGACCTCTAGAACCCTAGCTATTTGTTTTCCAGCAGAGGCCTTGACAGAAGTACCACTGGGATTTTCTCCTACGAGCTCACAACTTCAGACACGGCTGAGCAGGGGTCAGCCCCCACCCTTCATGAGCAATTGGATCACTGCCTCCCCTTGCAACTCTGGGCAGAGGGGCAGTATCATTTCTGAGCCATGCCGAAGGTACAAGGACAAGGGGCGAAGCTGACGTGGAACGAAGTTCAAGCCTCCAAGGCAAAACTCACTAGTGGTTGAAGACAAGCAGCAGCTTGGCACCTTCTGCAGAGATGTGGCATCCTAGCCGGGCAGCACAGCCCCCACACTGGGGACAAGGTGATATCGAGCACTCAGAGCAAGACTCCTTCACCCCACCTAAGCTTTGCATGCCTGGATCCTTCAAGTGTCAGGAGTCTGGGTGAGATGGGAGCTAGGCCCAGGGTGCTATGGGGCCACTCATGGTCTCCAGGTGAACCCAACCCATTCTCTGTGACTTGGTAGCTGAGGGCTCACCTGTCCACCAGTGGGGATATGCGGGGAATGGAGAGGCTGGTGGCCTGGCCCAGTAACGGGGGGAGGTTTGAACAGAGGTCCCGAGTCCCCACTCCCACCACTCCTGGTTTCCTCAAGGGCAGGCTATAGGAGGCCGTGGCAGCTCAGGCCTCTCTGAAGGTTGCTCTGCAAATGGGTGCCTCAGAAAGCTAATAGGCCAAGGGAGGGGAGGACCCCTCCAGCTGCCAGCATGCTCACCATGGACAAA
Source organism: Carollia perspicillata (assembly GCA_004027735.1). NCBI lineage: Eukaryota > Metazoa > Chordata > Mammalia > Chiroptera > Phyllostomidae > Carollia > Carollia perspicillata. The sequence continues at coordinate 35,977 of PVKM010008180.1, forward strand.
AGCCTCTTATAGCTCAGTCTGGGGGAAGAGTACAGATAGGAGGTGGTTTGGAGCTGAATGGGCTGGCCTTGCCTGAGGGACAGGGACAGTACCTCAGGGACAGGGACAGCACTAGGATCTAGGTGTCCTGCCTGTGCCATGGGCAGCTCAAAGAACTCCCCATGAAGGCCATTGGCCAAGCTCACAGCAGTCCCCGGAGAGCCATGCTGGGAAGATTGGCCCAGCAGGACACACCAGTCTATACTACTCCAGTCAAACAGGCTCCAATGGGGCTGCCTGCAGATTCAGCTTGATGCTCTGCCTGGGCCTGGATGGAGAAAAGCTTGAGAGAGACGAGGTCAGGGAGGCTAAATGCCTAATGTCTGTGGGTCTATAGTGAGCAGAGTAGAAGACAGAGCCAGATTTTGGTCTTGCTGGGTAACCAGGACACCCATTACCAAGAAGTTTCTAGGACAGCCATGTACAGTATTGAGTCTCTTGACCCTGGGGACATGCAAGCCAAGGCCGAGACACAGAAGCCTAGGTGGCATTCTGGGACTCTCCCCTAGTAGCTTTATAGCACTAGGTATAGCAGTAGCTTTTCTGGCACCCTGGGCAAGAATCCACATTTAGTTTTGGGTGGCAGGATGGCTGGCCTAGGTCACCAGCTCAACAACTAGCCACCCCATCTCCATCCCTTTCCTGTATAGGAGTTTCTCAGCTATAACAGCCTTGAGCTCACGAGCCCATAGGGCCCTTCCATGTTGAACACCCTCAAATTCCATCACAAGAGAGACGAGGTCTTTCAATGCTCTGTGTGGCCCTGAAGCCAGCTCTCTGTGCCCCTCATCCTGGGTACCTGGTGTATGAGACACCAGCTCTTTTGGGGAAAAGTATGCCTAAGCTTCCCAAGAATCCAGGGCAGCCTGTGGGGTCTGCTGAACCCTGTTCCCCACCCAGTGGCTGCCCTCTCTTGGACTCACCTTAGTCTGGACCCTCAGCCAACCTGCAGATGTATTTGACGTCAGCTTGGCAGGAAGTATCTCCAGGGCCAGGGATGTGACTTTTACTTAGCACAGGCCTGGCACAGACTTGGCTGCCAGGAAATGTTTATCAAAGAAGGGAAGAGGGAAGAAGCATGAAGGGAGGGGGACAAACAGACACATGGATGCAGATGGGCTCTCAGAAGCATGGCTCTTAAAGACCACTACAGCCATCCTCCTCCTCCAGGCCCAAGGGCGCTGTGCCCTCTATAACTAAGCCATCTCATACAGGTCAGGTAAACCTGGAAGAAAGCGGAAGGGAGCCCTATCACTTTCCCTGAGTTTCTGTTGCCTAGATGGGCTTGGAGAAGGCCCGAGATGTCTTGTACTCTGCCCATATCTGCTTTGGAAGCCTGGCTCCAGTTCTCACCTCTCTGGAGAAAGCGGACCCTATCCCCAGCTGCTCAGTCTATGACGGACTCACCCTTGCCTGTTGTTCCCTGCCCAGCTCTGGAATTTCACCCTTCTGGAATGCCTTATGACCAGGATCTTTGCTCTATGAAAAATGGTCATGCCCATCCAACAGGAGGAAAGTACATCACAGGTATGGGGGTTCAATAGAAGTTCTGGATGAACTGTGTTCTGACAACCCTACTCTCCTGCCCAGCTCAGGTCCTGGCACACAGTAGGTGCTGAATCTGTTGAATTAACCAGTGGCTTGCTGGATGCATGGGGGAAGGTCTGACTTGGGCTCTCCTATTGAGGGGCCAGGACTCAGCAGGCACTCTAGGACACGACAGACAGCGGCCATGTCTACATGTGCCCCTCTCTCTGGTCAGGCTTGGCCTCTTCAAGCTCCTCATGGACAGAGAATGCCTGTCCTCTCTGTTTTACGGCTGGGAGGGTTCTCTGTAGTCAGCAAGTCTAATGCCTTTTCTTGACAGATGGAAGTGGGGGAGGTACAGGAAGGGTGGGGGATCAAAGTAGGGCCATTCCCAGGCCAGGCCTCCTCACACCAAATCCAGAGGCCCAAGAATTGCAGGACCTGGCTCAGGGATGCCCTCTGTCCAGGGATCCTTATGTCCGCCGCCCACACCAATGTGGCCCCCTCCCCTGGCTCCATGACTTAGCTTCCTGGCTGCAGCCAACCTGAACTGCTTACTTAAAACAAACAGAGAAAGTGACCACGTGACTGGCTAAGGTTTCCTAGACCAGGGACACACAGGCACACAAACACACACACAAGTGTGCACACAGCCACTCGCTGCAGGTCAGGTGGTCATGTGGCCCAGAAGGGCAGGGACTGGGCCAGCTCAGGTTTCATGTCTCTGAAGGACAAGTGACCAGCCTCCCTTTCCTCACCCAAAAGAATGCCTTCTCCAAACACTTGTTTTTCTGCTTCCTGGATGTGCCAGGGACACACTGGTTGGGAATCAAGGGGAATAGGGGGAAAGTGAGGAGAAGGAGGGGAAGCACAGGCCTCCCAGCCCTCTCTATCTGGTGCTTTCCTTCTGCCCTCCCCACCCAGAAGGCAGATGCCTGATGGGAAACGGTGGCAGCCCAGCAGCTCTGATGGCAAAGAGAATCCCAGAGCCCAGAGCTTGGATGTGGGGCAGGAGGGGAGCTGAGGCTTTGTCTCTGAGTGAAACAGAGACAGACCTGTCAAGGCCTTATATCCGGAGCAGCAGTTTTGCAGCTGGACTCCACGGCTCAGCCCTGGGGGCGTCCAGGGGATGAGAAAGTGTGGGGAAGGGGGCTTAGTCCAACTTGGCAGGGACAGGTTTGCCCTTGGTCTGTTGTTTGAGAAAGGTCTGTGGGCCAGGCTCTTGGGGGCTCTTCTAGCTTTGGGGGTTGGGGGGCAGCCTATGCCTCAGATGCTTACACAGAATGGCAGGCCTGTCATAACCACCCTGACTGAGACTAGTCCCCTCAGGGAGAAAGAGGCCATATCTCTTGATAGCAGGGGTAAGATTTGACTCTAGGGGACCACCGCCATCAGCTCTGTGGGGGTCTAAGCTGGCTTCCATCCTTTCCTGGCTTTAGGCCTGATCCCTAGGAACCTAGCAGCACAGCGATTCACCTCGGGCAGTCTGCAAAGAAATGAGGGCCATGGATGAGAGCTCTCAAATAAAAAACCAATTCCGACCAGGCCTCTGCTAAGCCCTTCTTCTTATGTTATCTCATTAAATCCTCACCACAGCCCCATGAGGTAGGTAATGTTGTCACCCCATTTTACAGATGAGAGATCAGCAACCTGAAGGGCACAGGGTCATTAGGGGGTGGATCAGGATCTGCACCCAGAGAGGCCAACTCGTCCACGTTCTTAACCAGTGGCCAGTGTACCAGAGGCAGGCCCCGGCACAGGTCCGTCCTTCTCAGAGCTCTTGACCAGGTTTCCAAGGGCTAGGCCTGGGTTCTCCAGGGACACACACCCAGCCAGCCCCACCTCTTATTCTCTGTCTCTCCCATGTATCCCATACACACGGAGCGGCCACTGCGCATGGTTCCTGTGAAGGGCTCTAGGGTGGAAAAGGAAGAGGTGGAAAAATAAGGGAGAAGAAAATGTGGGGGATGGGGAGAACATAGGTACAAACAAAGAGAGCAACCAAGCTAGGGTCGGGTGGGAGAGAGTGGGGAGATAGAGAAAACAGAAATAGAAGAAAAGCAAGAGAGAAGAAGTGATGGAGAAATA
>PVKM010008181.1:0-39604 GCA_004027735.1 Carollia perspicillata
AAGACGAGCATTATGGTGGGCTCCATTCTCAAGGAGCTTGAAATCTCCTATGTGGAATAAATAAACTGCATGCAAAATCACAATAAGAGAGGCACACATCAGTACCCTAAAGACATACAAGGTGCTGTGAGAATTCCAAAATTAAAGTAGTCATACATGGTTGAAATATTTAGAAAATGTAAAAGGGGTTGGATTTACTCTCCTGCCTAAAATTAACAAAACTCCCAAACAAAATATTTGAAACAATGGTTTTCAATGCAGTGTCTATCGTGCAACAAAGGACAGTAATCCATCAGAGACTGGGAGTAAAACAAGGTGATCCAATGGCTGAGTTGAGAGAGAGTTTCCAGGCAGCAGTGCAGACAAAGGAACCCCAACAGAGCTCAGCGGATTCCCTGAGTTGAAGAGATGGAACTTGAGTCCAGTAGACCACATGGCTAGGGCAGGCAGGACAGAGTGCTGACAATGGGAGAGCCTCACAGAAAGAGAACTTCTTAGCAGACTGCTGATCAGCACATGCATGTAAAAAAACCACCCTAGGCCAGGGAAAGGTCCAAGTAAAGGGATTAAAGAGAAACATGGCCAGTGTTGACATAGGACTGGGAAGAGTATCTGCTCCTAGCAAGCAGATAGAACAGTCACATAATTCATGGGGCCTCAGGCAGAGTAATCAGAGGGATCTTGCCTCAGTGGTAGAAAATAATTACCTCCAGACTGGGCCCTTTAACAAATCTTAAAAGCAAGGCGTAAAACAATTAAACCATTTCCAAGTATTTTAACTGCATCCCAGAACAAAGTTCAAGACTATTTACAATCATACAAAAATATCCAATACGTAAGAAGGCAAACTTTCAAAATATTCTGAAGAAAATTAAAGCCAGATCTAAAACCAGTATATACTGAATGATTCCATGTATACAAAGCTTTAGAAGCAAAATGACCTATAGTAACTGAAAGCAGATCAGTAATAAGTTGGAAAAGGAGCATTGGAAGAACTGAGAGGAAAGAATTAGAAAACAGCACAAGAAAGCTTTGGGTAGTGATGGATAAGATCATTATTTTCATTGTAGCAATGACTACTTGGGTGTAAAAACTTTTCAAATTGTACACTTTAATTTTATTGTATCTCGATTATAGTCCAAAAATTTAAACAGAATGTATAGACCTGCTTCACTAAAAATTCTTCCCTGCTTGGGTCCTGTATTCATGGGAGTTTGTGAGAGAAGAACATGTAATTTTGTTTAATGGAACACAGAATACATTTGGGAAAATAGCAGAGGACAAGTAGAAGGGAAAACTTGTGGATATCCTTAGATGGCATCATATTTGGGTAGAAAATGAGTAGGCTACAAAAAGTTCTGTATTTTGAATTTTTTTTTCAAAAGATTATATGCTCAGAGTTACACTTGATGAAGCTAAATTCGCTAAATTTGGCAGTAGTGTTTCAAGATGTATCCAGGAGACTCTAAAAGTATAAAGGTTATTTCTGAAGCTATCACATTAGCCTGATGAATGAAATGAAAGTCATACCACAATGGTGCCTGTGTGGTTTTCAAAGAGAAGGCAAAGACAAGTACCTTTGACAAAACAGAGGACGTGAGAGAGAAGGAAGGTCTTCATCCCATGTGATCAAAATGGAGGTGCTTTTGGCAGAAATTGTCCCCAAGAGTTGAGTTGGGAAGAAGTGGTAGTAACTGGTTCAGATTCATAGAAACCGTTTCATTCATTTAGTAGTGATTAAGATGTGCATCCCTACTGGTCTGTGTTAGAGTGGCTTAGCCGGGAATTCATCGGTAGATGCGTGAAGGAAAAGCTGTTTCTAACTTCTCAAAAACACATTTTACTCCCAAACCATACATAAAATGCTCTGCATGTGCATTATTTTTAGGATCACCCAAGAACGCTGTTACTGTGAATCCCTGTTTTTTTGCTATTTGCTTCACTTTCTAAAATCATAGCTGCCAAATATGCATAAAGTGTCTATTGAGAAGTTTATAGCATCATTGGGAGATTAAAAGGACTCATATTCTGCCAGAAAGGATCTTATCCAAATCAACAGATGTCATGGTGGAAATAAATTTCTTTAATGTACATGCTATGTTCCAAACTTTGTAACTGATTTGGCAGACCAGGATGAAAATTCTGTTTGAGAAAAACTGGTGAGAGAGGCCATTGGATTGATGCACATCCACAGGATTACAAAAAAGTACAGTTTGTTTAGAGTCTGTTTGGTAATAAATGGAACTACCATCAGTCTTTAAACTAATTAAGTATGTGGGTGACCAACTCTTGCAAAAATTCACTCCAGCTAGCAAACATATCATGCTGGTAAATTTTTAAAAAACATCTCTTCAATTGCGAGGGTTTTTTTTAGTACTGCAGTAAGGTATCAGTTGCAGAAGAGGAGAGCCTGATGGAGATGAGAACGCCAGGGACCATGTGTAACAGTTGATGTTTCCAAGGGAGCAGTAGAACAGGAGGAAATGTTCATGTGAAAGTCAGTGAGTTATATTTAACAGCCTCCAGATGGATTTGCAATAAGTAGTTCCATTTTTACTTGCAGGCTTTCGGCTACCATTTTGTGAAAAGGTAGCGTAAGTGCATGGGTTAATTAAGTCAGATTTGGCCAGCCATTAGGCTCAAATGCCGGAGTTCACACTCCCAATCCTTCATACTGCCTGGCTCCATTCTCAACAGTGGGCATTAATTGACACTGGCAATTGTGCACTCCCCTCCAGAAGTGCTGGAAACCTTCCCCATATTAAAAAGAGAAATTTGGATTAAATAGAAGCCACTAACTCTGACACGCTGAAAGTTAGTGTCTGAGTAAATCAGATTCTTCTGTCCGTTAGTTCTTGAGATTTTGAATAAGTGCCATCTTTTTGGCTAAAATACTGTTCACTACATTTCTATAACTGCATTTCCTTTGCAAATTCTTCCATTAGGGTCTTCTGGGAATCGCATACCAATAAAACTGCAGTGGAGCAATAATTTCTATTATACTTATTTTATCAACAATAATGTGAAACTAATTTACATTTCACTGACAGCCTCACTTAAAAATTCCTTTGATTTTTTCAAAGTTATAGGAGGACATACTATCATGAGAAATCTCTTAGATTCTATTTCAGTACAATATGCACCATCCATCTGATGCGACAGATGCATAAAAATCTAGATTTACAAATACGTCAAATGAAAAATGGCATCCATGTAACAAAAGCAACAAACTAAGGACCTGTTAAATCTGTTGTTCCCCTTATACTTTTACAATACCTTGGGATTTATCAAAATGTGGTTTTACCTACTACATTTCTGAAGTATACATAGTATGTTGTGTTTACATCGTCCATTTTATTTAAATAGCCGAAGAAAAGCATTCTTTTGTCAAGTCTAAGCTATTATACATTTTATAACAGGTATTGGAATGATGGAGGTGAGTAACAAAAGATACACTAAACTTATAAAGATTTCTTGCCCTGGAAATCAAAAGACTATTGTAAAATATATATAATTCACATGGTATTATGTTATCAGCAAAGCATTTTTATAATGTATCATTTTTTCAGATTTTATTTATTTATTTTTAGAGAGAGGGGAAGGGAAGGAGAAAGAGTGGGAGAGAAACATCAATGTGTGGTTGCTTCTCATGTGTCCCCTGCTGGGGACCTGGCCCACAACCCAGGCATGTGCCCTGACTGGGAATTGAACCATGACCCTTTGGTTTGCAGCCCGCACTCAATCCACTAAACTACACCAGCCAGGGCAGGCCAAGTATTTTAAATTATATAAAAACTGTTTAAAGAGTAATAGAATCTTCATATCTTAAATTGTATTGCTGTACAAAAAAAAGTCAGTAGTTACATGGAGGCTTACCTAATACCACTGCATGGGACGTGTTGACAGATGGTCTGAGTTTAACATGACACTGTGCACACCATCTCATCAACATCCAACAAATACTTGTCTGTGACTGACAGAAATTAGAGAGGAATGAGAAATCTATCTCCCTTTTCCAGGCATTGCATTAGTTTATGGGGGACAGAATAATTACTATTGAAAACAAAAAAATAGGTAAAACAGTAAAATAGAACCGAACCTACATTTGTAACTCCATCTTTCAATTAATACAGCTGCCCCCCCAACCCATCTACACCTTGCTCTTTCCTCAAGCTCACTCTTTTCATGTTCTGGCTTACAAGCAAGTGCTGTTTCCTCCCTAAGATGTGCTACCCATCTCCACTTGCTCTTCACCTCAGAAGCTAACTTCCTTCCCAGTATTTTCTGACGCCCCCTCACAGCTGCCCTAGCACCTGGAGTGCCCTACTCCAGCATTCATTGCATGGCCATCTTCATGTGCTTTACATCTCTCTGCCGGCAGACTGCGAGCCTGATTGGGCAGCAGCCACAACTCCACTGTCCCCACAATCTCCATGATCTCTCTACATCTCCAGAATCTGGCACTTCAGCATAAATGCAAACCCTGCCCACATAACACTCAAACCCTGAGCAGTGTGAAAACTTGGTTTTGCATGCAACTGAGTTAAATACTGTGATGCCCATGTCTGCCAGACAGAAGCTGGAGCTGAGCAGGTGATGTGGCGAATGGGAAATACAGGGGTCTTTGAAGGACCTTGCTGGAGTATGAGGAAAGGGGAAGGCATGGTATTCTGCTCCAAGGACAAGCATAGGTTTCTCCAAACCAATGAGGGATTTGCCTTGGAAGAATATTGAAAAGTCAGGTAATGGCAACTGTAATGCCAAAGGTAAGTTTTCATGGTAGACTCTGTTATCAAGAATTTGGAGCAATTCATCAATCTGGTTTCTCAGTTTGTTCTAGTCTACCAGTCTGTACAAGTTTTTAACTATCGCTTTTATGCTTTGTCTTTTAGAATAGGTTTCATTGCTTTATGCTTCTGATTTTGCAGTAATTTTTTAATTCTCTAGATTATTTTTAATAAAAATTTCACTACTATACACACATTTCTTGGACAATGACCAAATAACAGCAAACAAATGTTTTGAGATAGAATTTAGTGGTAGAGAAAGGCTTGACTACTTCCTATTCTACAGAAGATTACACCTGTTTCAACCATAAGCAATTCTACAATAGCACAGATTCCAATCTCTCTGCAGCTCATAGTGACATGTTTCTAAGTAGGCGAGAAGAAAACTAGGATGACCTTTCAAGAACTTTTTAAGTCCCATAATTCTATTTTAAAAATAGTTTTAATTTGTAACAAGATCTTTTCTCCAATGCAGCTGAAAAATAAGTCATCCTGAAATCGCTCTAGGAAGCCAATGAAATGTGGCTGCAATAAGTATGTTCTGTCATCTTGTTCTCTACAAATATATTTAATGTTATTTACTGTCGGTTTTAAAACTGTATGCTTAATCATTTGCTATAATTTATAACTACAAAAATGCTATTTTTAGTTGAACTTGTGAATCATTCATTTACGTGGAAGAACAAAGGGGATTAATTCTAATTTGTATGGTTAGGGTTAGGCCTGCAAATGGAATTCATTGTTTCCTGTTAGCAATTGGGGCTCAAACCAAGTAAACCTGAAACAGTTCTAGAAGTTAAATAAAAACATTCAAATCAACATACACTTTGATTTTAGGCTGAATTTCCAGCCTAAGTGGTTCCTGTCTTCAGACACCTACATGATACTTAAGAACACAGGATTCACATCAGTGTTGTACCCAGGATGCAGCAGGACATCCGTCTGACAGTACAGTGTGAAGTTGGTGTAACAGGTGCTAAGTGTCTAGGAATTTAGAGAAAGCGAGGCCTCACGGCTGAGCTGTTAAGAAGATTCCATGGAAAGAACGTGATTTGACTAAGGTCTGAGATAAGATGTAAAATTTAAGAAGAAATAGGAGAATGAGTGGCCTGATGTAAAGAAATGTATAGATGTGTGAACAACTCAGTGTGTTCAAATCACTGTGAGCACACCAGCCTGAACAAAAATTATATTCAAAATCAGCAAATACTTCCAAGAATGCTAGATCCCAGGAAAAGAACAGATAATGAAACGCTTAAGCATGTGGTCACCAGAGACCAAATACTTGGTTCTGAATTCTAACCCTCCACCTCTGGATTGTGCAACCTTAAACAAGTTACTTAACCTCCATTATAAAATAAAGATACCAATGGTACTTTGGTATTAAGTAAGCTAACTATTTTATTAGTACCTACACACAGTGAGCATATAATGTATGTTAATTCTCATTAGCTATTACATTTTTAAAGAACATCATGTGATCAAATAGTCCTACAAAGAAGTATTAAATAAAAGCTAACAAATTTATTTATGCGAGATTTCCCAGAGACCTTAATAAAATAACATAATATCTGTGAATCTCAAAATATTCAGGATTTCACAAATTTATTGGGTTATGGAACCTTTTTTGTGTGGAGCACAATTGATCTTCCTCTGCAAGATTTTGGAAAATACTGTCATATGTAATATACTGTAAATGTACTTAAATGCACACCTACTACACACCCTTAGAGTTTTCAGTGATGTTGCTGACAAGTGAATAATTTTCATTATTATTAACAATAATAACTAATATACACTAAATATCACACTTTTCATTCTGCTAGCAGCAATGAGGTAGACACTGTTATTAACACCTCTTCTCCTATACGAGGAAACTGAGTCTTGAAGAAGCAGCATTTTAACTAGGTCTCAGACCTAGTTAGTGGCAGAGCTCGATTCATATTGCAGTTCACAGACATGACCAGTGATGGCACTGTACTTCCCAGAACAGCCCTGTCCTCTTGGGTTTCTTACGGTCTCACCTTAAACTACCAGCTGGCTGATCAAGGACTTTCTCCTTTTTTTCCTTAAAAAAAAAGATTTAAAATTTTATTTCTTTATTGAATTTGTTTTCGTGTCAATGGTTAATAAAATTATATAGGTTTCAAGTGTACAATTCTGTGATGCATCATCTATATATTATAGTGTGTTCACTCCCCAAAGTCAATTCCTTCCATCACCATTTATCCTCCCTTCACCCTCCTCTACCTCCCCCATCCCCTTTCTCTCTGGGAATCACCATCCTGTTGTCTGTGTCTATGAGTTTTTTCTGAAAAATACAAAAAGTAGTTTGGCACACTATAATTTAATCCATCTCTTTACAGGAAGAAGGCATTTTAAAAAGTAGTATTCCAAAGCATACACTGTAGTTTTTTGGTGAGTTTGCAGTTGGCTTCAGTTCATCCTTCACACACCCATGAGCCCTTAGTCACTCAGCCTGGCTTAGTGCTTTAAGAAGCATGCACATTGCAGAGCCAAGCATATTATGTTCCTTTCTTTTTCATTAACTTTGTTCCATTAATAATGTTCTGCTCCACACCACGGAGAATTTCTTTTCTGGGAAACTGAAGTACGGATGGACAGAAGTGTTAAAGACAGTTCTTCTCAAAGTGGGTTCACCACTGTCCAGGGCCAGGTCCCTGGCTTTTTCCTGCTGTCTATGATAGAATTCGTCCAGAACTTGAGATAGGAATTCATGAACTTTTACAGCAACTTGACAGAGTAATCTTATCTTTGTTAAGTCTAATATAAAATTTGGGGGCTTATAATTTGCATGTTGTAGTTTTTTGTTATGAGTTTTTGTTCAATTTCTCAAAGACGTCAGTCAGTCTACAGAAATGGAAAAGCTAGTTTTCTACCACAAACTGTTTGAGAAAAACCAACCTGGGAAGTAGGAAACAACATTAGAGAGTAAATTCTTGCCCACTCTAGACATTTTATCACAATATAACACACCCCTAAAATGCCTAATCAGTTCCTACAAAAATTATATATGCAAAAAAATAGCCACTCTAACTCTGGAATGCAAAAATGAAAATGGGATGTGAAAAGAAATTAAATTCCCATTTTGTCCCATTTCTCTTTTTTACATAGTTTACCTAGGCAATTCATATGAAACCCCATAAAGCCATGGATACTACATTTATAGGGGGTGATCTTACAAACCAATATGTTATAAAAACTTCATTATGGAGTTTAAATTTCTCACCTCTCATTTTGGCATTATAAAAGGAACCACGACTTTCCACAAGATGCCCTCTGATGCTACTGCCCAAAATAGAATTATGAGTTGATTGAATGACATAACTGTACTAGTGTAACATTTATTAAACCTTTCATATCTCCCACTAATACAAAAGGAAGGAATAAGGGGAGAGTACGAATGCTGCATGCTGAAGGAGTGTGTGACCCACAGCATGTGGGCTCGGAGAGAAAAGAGAGGACTCGCCACGTTACTCGTAGGTAACATCCAACAACATGCAAAAAGGGAAACATTTGCCAGAGCGGGCAGACAAAAGTGGTCTGGAGAAAAGAAAGCCAGAGGGAGTCATTGCAGATATTATATTTTCCTTTCCAAAGTATTCCAAGAAATCCCTTCAGAATAACCTATTAAAGCTAATTGTTTATTATTCTGTATTAAATGGGAATTTAGTGTCACTCAACAATGAAAAGGTTAAGGACCAAAAGGGTTCTTCCTGTATTGTTACAGAAAGAGATGCAGAAAACTGAAAGAATTTCCAGAAACTCATTCGTTGCAGTTCAGTATTTTAAAAAAGAAACCTGTTGCTGTTGTTCTTGTTTAGTTTTTAAATTTGCTCGACTTTCACCGGCCTGTGCATGACTTTGTGGCTTCCCTGGCACAGAAGGGATTTGTGTGCATGTATCTGCATGTGTAATATACATCTTTGCAAACAAATTCTGTGTAGCACCTGTGTTTCTGCTTTCCACGATTTGCTTATATGATATTATTTTTCTAGTCTCACTCCACATTCTTTAAAAAAAGCATTTCTATTTTCCTCACAGTCTAAAACAAAGGCCACAATAATATGTAATAAAAGACTCATCTAAATAATTAATATTATGAAGGAATTATAGCAACATTGTATTCATAGGCCAAATGTATATCAAAAGTTTCACCCACATAATAGTTTTCCTTCCTATAATAGCTGTGCATTATGTTACTCATCTTAGGAGATAGTTTTACTTTGAGCTGCCCTGTTCTCTGACAGCTGTGTTTATACAGAGGTGTCCTTGCCAAATGATTTGTTGCTGTTTGCTGTTTAAAGTTGCTCTCTTCTCACATCTCATGTTCTAAATTAATCCTATTCATCCCTTAACTTCTACTTATAGCCTCTATTTTCTTCATATTTCTGCCTTTTTTCCATTCTGGTAAGATTTTAAAGATTTTTAAAACAAACAAACAAAAACCACAGTTGACTCTACGTTACAGCATTCTTTCTTTTCACACAATTGCGTTTGCTAAGTGCAGGGAGACGTGGGCTGAGACCTTTAAACCCCTCCTTATGCTACGTCATTACTACGGCCTCCCAGCTCTTCTTCATTCAATCTACCTACAGCCTTCTGCAAAAATGCTTTTTTGAGCACTTCTTTCTATTATGTCACTTTTCTGTGGGGAAATTTAACCTAGCTGACTCTTTCCTCCCATTTCAGGTCTAAATTTCTCTCCCTTATTGTAACACCTAGTACAACCCTCTGCCATCCAAACAGCCCAGTGGAATTTCTCCCCATTGTCCAGTGTGTGTTTCCCACAGCAGACAAGCATGTCCTGCTGCTCAGCAAACTTGGCAGCAGCTTCCCTGCCTCTGGGAGTTTGTTTGTGCTGTTCCCCGCCTCCGGAATGTTCTTTGACTTCCTTATAGAGCAGGAGCTGTCTTCCCCTTGAGAATCTCTCTTACTGTCTTAACACTTAATTTTTCTCTTGTTTGCATATTCTTTTAGTACCAGTCATTTCAAGGATATTCACCATGTCTCCGTAACTAAGCTGTAACCTATCAATTTAGAAAAAGAAAATTTACATAGCGCTGGTGAGGATGCTGGTAAGTGGATGATCTATTTTTGCCAGTGAAAATGTAAATTTTTACAATATTAAATGAAAGCAATTTGGTGATGACTATTAAAATTTTAAAAATCTCCTTTGACACAGCATTCCTACTTCTTGGGCTCACCTTAAAAAAAATAAAGTTCTAAAGTAGACAGATATTTGCACAAGAATGTCCATTGCTGGGTTTTTTTTTTAATTTTTAAAGGCATCTTTTATTTTAAGATTTCATTTATTTATTTTTAGAGAGAGGGGAAGGGAGGGAGAGAGAGAAGGAGGAAAATATCAATATGTGGTTGTCTCTCGTGTGTCCCCAGCCAGGAACTGGCCTGTAACCCAGGTGTGTGCCCTGATTGGGAATTGAACTGCGATCCTTTGGTTCTCAGGCCCACGCTCAGTCCACTGAGCTATACCAGCCAGGGGGCAGAATGCTTGCTTTTTTATGAAAACATAAAGAGTAGAAAGACATTCACTGGATTAACACTGATACTTATGGAGGTAGGAAACTGAACGGAAAAATGCATATCATGGTCATTCATTCTGCTCACTGATACCCAGTTCTCCACTACTTTTGTGCACACGAAACATACATTTCCTGGCATTTTTGTGGTTGGATGGGGCCATGTGACTAGCTCTGACCACCAAGTTGGGAGCTGAAGTAATGTGTGGCACTTGTGGGCTGGAGCACTTAATGGCCAATTAGAAAACTAGGATTTCCTTTCCACTGCCACAATGATTGTGAAGGTGCAGTTGACACAAAGCCCCAATCTCAGGGTTCTTGAATGACTGCAGAAATCAGAGATTTGCTGAGTCATGTTAGACGAGGCACATGCATGTCTAACTGCTGAAATTTTGCAATTGTTTGTTAATGCAGCATAACTTACCCCGTCCTGATGGGAATAATAAGAAGCCATTAATTTTTTTATATTTATTTTTTTCTTCATACAGGTACATAGCTAAACAATTTTAATAGTATTAAAATGCTATGAAAAAGAAAAGGGAAATCTTGCCTCATCTTTAACAAAACTGGTTTCATTCCCAGAAGCAACTAATTTTATGCTTTCAGCAAATTTTATGGTAGTCAACTCTGTAAGACTAAATAATGCGCTTCTACTGCTATTTCTTGATTTATCAATTTTAAACACTGCTTCCTATTATGGTCAATCAGGATTCTATTCCCTTACCCAACAACCACCACTCCCAATATCACTGACAATAATAAACTTATCTTACCTCTCCCTATTCTCCTAATACAATTATATCAAAATTTTGGTTAAAATGATAATCAACATTTACATTGTTATGATTTTGTATGTAATTGTTCACAGGAATAACTGTTACTCTTGGCATTCCCTTGGCCACCATTCTCAGAATCCCTTGTCTCTGAAGTTTTGGGGGTCCTGTATTTCTATTTCCCTATCCTCTGGTGGTTCTCTAAGAATGGACACAAGATGGATGATTTTTCAAGACTAGTGCTGTAGTTTTTAGGGAGAATATAACTTCCTTACAATTTGAAAGTATTCCTCCATTGTTTTCCAACTCCCAGTTTCTTTGAGCCATTCTTAGGCATAGATTGAAAATATGACATTTTGTGAAGTTAGATGTTTTCAGAATCTCCTATTTCCTAATAAATCTTGGTATGGGTGTTTTTTTTTTAGACATTTGCTAAGGCATTTAGCCTGGAAACTTATGTTCTTATATCTATTTGAAATTTCTTTCAGTTTTCTACTCCTCTAACTCTTAAGTGAATATTGCCCCTCTAAGAAACTTGTGGGACTTAGGTTGAGCCTCAGGTTTTTTATATTTTTTGTGTTAGCGTGTCTTCCTTATCTTTCTATGTGTCATTCTGCTTTCTTCGACATTCTTCAATATCTCCTTCTATTTAATCCTGGAGTTCAGTATTATAATTTTTAAACCCATGAGTTTTTCCTGCTTCTCAATATTGGTCTTAACAACACTTTATCCTGATATTATATATGCAGTGAAGTTTACTCTCTCTGAGGATTTTTAGCAATACCTCTTTTAAGTTTTCTCTGTTCCCCTAATGGCATTCATTCTTTTTTCCATTTCTATATTATATAGTCTCTATTCAATGGAGGAGGCACCAGTATTTCTTGATGACACTTGTATATAGAAGTTCATGTTTAAAGAGTGAGGCTAAACAGGGGTGATCAGACGTTCTCTGTGCAGGGGGAGGTGAAAAGGAGAGAATGCAAAGGGTAGTGGGCAGAAGAGAGTTGTCAACTAGAAGGCTTCGCTTAGAGGGTAACTAGGCAACAGGATGCATTTTTTACTAAGGTTCCTCCCAATATCACAATGCCAAGGTCCTTTCCGTTTTCCCAGAGAAGATGCTCCCGCCTCCTGCCTGGGAATTGTGTTCCTGACAACAGCATTCTAGGAGGTGGACAGTGGGGGTAAGGGGACTCACCATCCAGTGTAAGACTTCACTTGCTTACCTTTTTCAGCCCAGCAGTTCATCTCTGCTCCCCTGTCTTCCTTAATCAACAACTGGTATAATGAGTAAACCAAAATTAATTTTATATTGTAATAAAGAATAAAAAACATTTATTTGAGCAAAAGGAGCCATAGCCTGGGGAATCAGATTTAGGTAGGAACTCAAATTGTTCTCCAGAGAGAACAAAGAAACTCGGGGTTTATAAAGGTAAAAACTATGAAGTGTAATTTTGTCATGCAAATGAAGGATTGCAGATTAGGTTAACAGGGACTGGTTAGTTTCGATATGCAAATGAGGGAGGCAGAGTCTAGAAGGAGGAGGTGAAAGTCCCCATGTGTCCCGGCTGCAGTTATTCTTACAGCATGTTTGTGACTCAGTCTTGAGTTCAGCAGCAGGTTCAGCAACTCAACAGCAGATCTGAGAACTGAGACACGAGATATGCATAGGCCCCACTTCCCTAATGTCCTCCTGGCTCTCATATAAGTGACTCTGTTAACAATGCTTATTCCATTTTAATTTTTCTCTTAACAAATTTCTCCAAAGAAATAAATCTCCAGGTTTGTGCACTAGTAGAGGAAGAGTACTCACCAGAACTCCAAGAGGGAACAAAGACCCAGGAGTCTGGTTCCTACACAAATTTTCAATTAACCTTCAGGTTCCGAGTCCCCTGACTCTGCAGCACTTGGTGCCTCTGTCTTCTGAGATTTGCAGGTTCTACAGGGAAAACTCACCTTGTTTTCATGGGTATCCCTCCTATAGACATTTTCAGCTGCATCTTTCATTAGTTACACGTCCTCTATGTAATTTCTAGGTTCTGAAAAAGACCTGTTGACATCTCTCAAATGCTGTTATCTCCTCCACCTCTTCATCCCTTTGGGTTTCTATTCTATTTCCTTATCACTACATCAGTAGTGTTCTCAGGAGAAGCAGATACAAACACTTGTGTTACTTCTGCTATGTTTATCCTTAGCAGAGGAAAAATATAAAATTTTAAATAAAATAATTTAAAAGGAAATTGAGCCCTGGCTGGTGTGGCTCAGTGGATTGGGTGCCAACCTGCAAACCCAGGAGTCACCAGTTCTATTCCCAGTCAGGGCACATGCCCAGGTTGCAGGCCAGGTTCCCACCAAGGGGGCGTGTGAGAGGCAACCACACATTGATGCTTCTCTCCCTCTCTTTCTCCCTCCCTTCCCCTCTCTTCAAAAATAAATAAATAAAATCTTTTAAAAGAAAGAAGAAAAAAAGAAAATTGCAAGTTCTTTGAGGACAGGCCTCACAGCCCAGCTGACCAGGTCACCACAGCACCTATTGCAACAAGGAGAGGATAGGAGTTACTCAGTCAGAATTCCATTTATATTGAGAGGAGCTTATACGTTAATTCACTGCGTGGACTGAGACTTCAAAAGCAAGAACAAAGGATTTCTCACTTACCGTGATAAGGCCTCTTTTTGAGGCATTTCCAGTAACTTTGACCAGATCTTTCTCCCACTCATTCTTCTATTTGTTTTCATCTAGGATAAAAAAAGAACATTTTGTTTAGTCTTTTTCTTCTGCAGACATGTGGAGGGGTGGGCAATGGAAAAAAGGTTCAGTTACCATTACTCACGTGTATTGAAAGGGCCTGGGAACCCAGGCACATGTCCTGCCAAACCACAGCCTATGACCCACAGAACACAGTGCTGAGTTTTTCCGCACACCCAATCCCAGATAAGTGTGTGATATGTTAAAGATGTTCAAGCTAAACTGTTCTAAAGCACAGCAGCGGAAAGACAAGGGCACGCTTTCAACGCTCTGTTGTTTGCCCCTTTCACTGCGCCACCTTGGCTTCTCCAGAGCCCGCCACTGAGGGACTCAGCAGATGGGGGAATGCAGTTTTAAGTTTGCTGAGTTAATTGTACTTTTTTCTACTCGCAGCCCTCAGATTTAGATATCAGAGAGGACTGAACCCTTCACGTAAATAAACAGACCCAGTTATTGCTGGGGGAGCACGTCTGGGCAGTGACTGTCTGAGAGGAAAATCTCCCCTCCACACGCCAGTTTCACCACACAGCCCTTCACATGGGATTCTCCTCCTGGAGAGATTTTCTCTAGAGGTTCAGCTTATTACAAGCTGCAGAATCTATATTATACAATTCCTCATTTAAGAGTCAGTAAACAAAGATCTTTTCAAGAAAATTTATAACAAAATTTAATCAAAGGAGCATTCTTGGACTTAAAATTAAAATTCCAAAAAGAGCCACAAACTCAGCTGTTTCTGCCTCAGCACCAATCCCACCCCATTCTCCTACAAAAACATCATCATTAGGCAGTAGCAAGCAAAGTGAAAGAAAAGGAAAGTAGAGAGAAATATTAGATAATTTTCTATGCTTGCAGGTGACTAATTTCTTTTATTTTTACCATAAATTTAAAGGGTATAGAAAATGAGTAAATCACCTATTAACTATTTTAATTAGGTTTTACAAAGATCATATTTGGAGGGGAGAAGGGTTTTTTTTCATATATTTTTTAAACCCAGTACATTAGGAGAAGCATCTAGCATCTGTTAGCTATCTGCTTTGTGCCAGGCACTTGGCTGTTCCTTTACATAGATTCTCTCATTTAATCTTCACAACAGCCCACAGAATAGGCATTACTGTGCCTATTTTACAGATGACAAAAGTAAGATGTAGGTGACTCAGTTAACTCAGGATCTAGCCAGGACCTGAACCTGAATCTTTCTGAGTTTGAATTATGTGGGAGACAGCATGACAGAGTGGCAAAAAACACAGTCTAGAGCAAGATCAGCTGCATTTGAATCCTGACTGCACCCTTTCTGGAGGACCTTACGTAAAGTGTTCCAGTTCTCTGTGATTTAGTTTTCCCATCAATAAAATGGAGGTGATCAAATTAATAATCCCACAGGTAAACTGTAGAAATTAATGAAGACCAGCAGAGTCCTTAAGAACAGTGCTTTGCACATAGTAAGCACTCATTGTATGCTAACTATTATTATCATGTTGTCTCAACTTTTGTGAAAATATTTTTCTTATTTGTTAAGCCTACTATTAAAAAAATTAAGAACTTTTATAAAACATTAAACTGATAAGAGGAGAAACATCTCCCAAAATTTTACTTCGTAGATATGTATTGAATTTGCCTGGGCATTTAACTGAACTGGAAGCTACAAATTAACTTAGTTATTTTGTTCATTTATACATCCCAAAGGACTTTCAATATCTCCTTAAAATTTCAAGTATTTTCATTGGATCTGACACACATATTTTGATATTTTAATATTTGAACCATAAAAGCTTGTTAGGAAATAGAGTTGGCTGACATTAAGTATAGAAAGTACTTTAGTTATCCATATTAAGAAGAAAAAAAGGCTAAAATCTCAGGTACTGAATCTTAAAGGAAAGACCATGGTACACGAAACAGGACCATGAAGTTGAGGTCATGTACTTAAATACCTCTGCTTAATGTTTGACAGACTCCAAATGTTTTCACATGTATTTCAAGAGACCTGTTATATTTCTGCCATGATGACCTATTCTCTGCTTGAATATTCCTAGTGATGCTCACTGCTTTGGGGAGAAGAATATTAGGGAAATGAATATTTGAAATGTGCCACATCACATCAGAGTCTATCAGAGATTTTTAAGAATGTAAATTTTACAAATTACGCCCTCTCTGTAGGCTGAATTTTTAGAATTGATTAAACTGACTAAGCAGTTACAGTCTTCAGGCTACTTATTCAACCCACGGAGTGAAGTTGTTCAGAAAGCTCTCAGGTTGCATAACCATCTAGTACCTTCTGTTTTAATGCAATCTGCAGGTTAACTAGCATGCAGTCAATGGGAAAATGTAATAGATGGCACAAAAACTGGGAAAAAGAAAGAAAAAAAGTTGTTTTTAAAGGATTTCTGCCAACAAAAAATGTGTTTATATTGACATATATTATTCTCATAAAATTAAAGTAAATAAGATGGAGTCATAAAATATTAGATAAGTATGTTTATTTAATTTTTAAGTGATTTAGTTTTAAGAAAAATGAGAGAACGCAAAATAATTCTCAATGGCCAATTTATTTTTATGAATATGTTTTTAGAAGTTAAAAAAATGATTACACTGTATATTTGCTTACTTATATTCTGTGCGTGTGTCCAGAAATTGATGCCACGGCTGGATAAAGAGGGAGGTAGACCCAGGTGGGGAGTTGTTTGGATGAAAGGAGTAGTTGAGGAAAAGGAAGTTTAGACAACAGGGGAAAAGAATCAGAAGCGGTCAGGGATGGTATATCCTCAAAACTGATCATTGAATCTCTTCTAACTCTCCCACAAATGCTATCATTGTCCTATATCTAAAACAGCCCACAAAAACTGTGTAAGATTCTGTGTCATACAATGAATCTGAGTATTCCTTTAAAGTACAGTGTAAGGGATGCTTGCTTAAATATTTTTAGGTCCAAAGATATACCATCATTCTTTAAATGTGTCTCCCTTTACCTACAGGCTTTAAGTGGCACCAGGTTAGGGGACACAGGGAAATTGTAACATCTGTCTACATCCTCATAGTGACTGACGAAGTGAAAATAGTAGCTATGAGTTACTTAGTACACTGTTCTTCGATCTCCATATTTCATTTACATTAACATTAATCCTCACAGTTGGTCAAAGAAGTAGTTTCATCTTCCTTTGAAGATAAGCAATTACACTTCAATGCCTTTTCCTTTCCACATAGTTAAAATGGTTCAAGTTGTGTCTCTTACTGTGTGTCATTTTTTAGAGCATTTTTCTTGGGCATTTAGACACTAATTTTCCTCCACAAGGGGTTGGATTTCAAATGTTGTGTGTTTTCCAAGGAGTTCAATCCAATGACCTTGGATTAAACTCAAGGGTAGAAATGAAGAACAATAGCACAATCTAGAACAGGTCTTGATTTTTGCATAATCAAATATCCCTTTATTATTTTACTCTATATTTTCTCAGTAAGTTTTGGTTGGGAAGCTCTCCCATGACTCTAAATAACACATCAGTCTCCCAAATTTTCTTGCAAATTATTTTATTTTTCGTGTTTTAATTGTTACTCTACCTGGGATTTATATTTGTATGTGCTTCAAGATAAGGGCTCAGTTTTATTTTTTACCATATGACTAGCCAATTATGTGGTGGCACCATTTAATAACTAAGTACTCATTTCCCACTTAACTAAAATACCAACTTCATCACATACTAATTTCTTGCACATATGAGGATATTTCTGCTATACCTGCTTCAGTCCTTCTACATATTTTCTATTTCTATATGAATGTTTTATTGATTTGACCACAGAAATGTTTAACATGTTAGTTTTTGGTTATATCTAAGGAAAACAAGTAAATATTTAAATTTAAATAAACATTTTTTCTGTATTTTCTCTCTATATCAGATATAAATATTGCTTGATTTGGCTTAATTTATGTGTTCTTCAGTGATTAAATATGCAAAGTATTCTACACATGGGAAAGTCAATAACAAATATAAATTTTTTCAAACCAATACCAATCATGGGATTACTTTCAAATAAGCAGGATACCTAAGCCTGATATCTGCCAATACCTTAGAATCAGAAGACTTGACACACATCACTGAGCTTTCAACCCTGGACTCTATTCTGTGATTCTATTCTAGATTCTATTGTTATTCTAGTCCACTCTTTGATTCCAACAAACTAAATTCTAATGCAGCATAAGTACTAATGCTCTGATGACAGTTCTAACTTAGGAAAACAATCTTTGCAAGCTTTATACTGTCACAAACTGAGTACACACAAGACACGTGGTCAGGAAGAGGAAAACCCCTCAAAGGGAAGCCTTGGGCCTAACAAATATCTGAAAAGTATCATTGGGATCAAATCCATAAGCAGGTTCAATACTAAAATGAAACTGAAATATTCTTTACCCAGGCATCATAGCTCCTAAAACAGTGGCCCTGAAGAAACCCAGGCCTCAGAAAGAGCCCATGTTCTCCGGTAGCAATATATTCCAGATGTCAATGAGCAAGAAGCTCTAGAATTACACTTTGCCTGGGAGCACTGCAAAGACCCCAGAGCGGTCTATTGGATCGAGTTTCCTCGTTCACATAGTTATAAGATTGGTAATTGTCCCCCAAGCAATTAAATGCTAATTGGTTTAATCTGAAGGACAATGTGTTTCAGACACTGTTATAAATATACATAAACTCGGACAATATTGATTCAACCTTGCATAAATTATGCATAAAATGTTTCTACGGGGGAAATTTTCCAGCCTGGTGCCCAAAGTGAATTCTTCTTCATCACTGAACTATTATATCCAACTGGTCAGAACAATCAGAAGTACACCATGTACTAATTTACAGAATTCTAGAGCTCACCTCCCTCTTATTTTATAGTGTGTTTCTTTAGAAAACAGTAGTAATGATATACATATTTATTTGTGTGTTAGTATCCCACCTTATTCTAAAGCAGAGTTATGGCATTATATAAACTTACATAAAATAAAATAAGATAGCATAACTTGGAAATAGATGAGAAAGGAAAAAAGAAAAAATAGAGTCAAGAATAAAGCAAATACAAAAATTCATGTTACAAATCTCTGTCGACTTGGTGCCAATGGAAAACAAAGGTGGATCTAAGATTTCCAGCAAATAATACAGCAGCCTCATCTGTAGTACTTCTTTGTAGATTATCTCACTATTACCTCTGTGCCTGCAATGCAAGTGGGATGATCACTACTCAAGGGTATATTCTTGCATTCAGGACATCAAGGCACATTAAGCATTAAGCCTATCAGAATATAATGTATCCCACAAACAATGCTCAGACTTTTCTTAAGAGTCTGAAGTGAGCTATTGAAGTGTCATGCTTTAGGGACCAAATGGAATACACAGAAAACCAAAATAATTTATTGAATGCTATACTTTAGGCACTTTTTATCTAAATGATTTATT
Organism: Carollia perspicillata; assembly: GCA_004027735.1. Lineage (NCBI taxonomy): Eukaryota > Metazoa > Chordata > Mammalia > Chiroptera > Phyllostomidae > Carollia > Carollia perspicillata. The sequence goes on from PVKM010008181.1 coordinate 19,291, forward strand.
ATTGATGAGACTCCAAACCGGTTATCAACAGCCTCATGTAGACTCTGAGAAAACTCAAGACCAGAGAAATGAAAGAATGGACACAAGATTGCACAGCAAGGAAGAGTGAGCGCTAGGGCTTGTATCCCAGCTTTGGGCCCAGCACCAGTGTTCTTTCCACTGCCGCAGGCAAGTTAATGGCTTGTCTCAGATGTAGGGTCACCAGGAAGTACCAGAAATCGAAAATCTAAGTTCAAAGTGGGTGATAAATTAAGTATAAACTCTCTTACAGCTGCTTTTAGTATTTGAATACAATGCATTGTCTAATCTAAGCTTACTTTATACTTGAATTTAATTTTCTAATCTAATTATTTGGGTAGGTCTAGTAAACATTTTACTCAAAATGGCTTGAAATAAATGTCTATAATAATAATGATAATAACTAGTTTATAGTCCCTTTCAACTCTGACATTCTATAATTACATTCCTAAATGTTATATATCAGTGCACAGGAATCTCAGGAAGACTCTTAGGTATGTTTTATATATTTTATACAAATTTTCAATTTTCATATCAAAAAATAATTTAAGTGAGGTTCTTCTTTAATGCTTTCAGTCTGCCAATGTTACTTTTCCTAAGAACAATGGAGTACAAGAATTTCCAAAGTAAAGATTTTCTCCTTGACATCAAAATAACTATAAAACTAAAACAGATACTTTCTCTACCTTAGCAACCAGAGCCATCCAACATATAATAAACAAGCAGCCATTTAACAGATATTACTGTTGGCAAAATAACTAAAAAGAGCTTAAGGAAGATTTAGGTTTTTAAAAATCCATGAGTAAAAAGTAAATGAAAGTAATCAAATAAGTCAAAAATGTAAATAAATATACTGAGGCAGATTAAAGTAAATATCATGTCAAAAACAATATAGATTCTTTTCAGGGGAAAGAAGAATTACTATGGAAATGAGAAAGGCAAAACTCTCAGGGAAAAAATAAGAAAAATATACATGATCAAAATTTCTGTATTTCACAATAAAAAGAGGCCATAGGATCAATTAGCTCTGCCCTCCAATAACTGTAAAATGGATAATTAAAATTTTTCTAAAAATTAAAGTAGAAGTTTTGGCTTCTGGGTGTGGTCTACCATTTCTTACATCCTAAATAGTCTTCAAATCATATGCTTTATTGGGGAATTATAAACATTAGTATAAAACATTTCCATTTGACAAATACATTTAAATGCCCATCATTTACCAAACAAACAAAACTACATTCGAAATTAAATATAACACATAGAACTCTTACTCTCAGAACCATCCACAAAACTTTACTCCTAGTGCGTAGGGCCACATTAGACAGAGTCTGCCATTAACACCAACTCTCAGCAGGAGGCAGGCACTCAGAGAAATCATCAAGGGCCAGCACTGCAAGGAATTAGAGGTTAGTTATCTCAGTCCAAACTCTTCATGGTAGAGTTGAGGAAACTGGAGCCAGAGGGTTTAAGTGACTTATTCCAGATTACATAATTACCAAGTGCAGGGTCTGAACTTGAACCCATAAATCTCAATTTCTGGCCTGGTCTTCCTTCCACTCCAACCTTCTGACTTCTGGTTCAGGGGAAAGAGCTCCAGACTACAAAGCACAAAAGGTTGCCAACTTCACTTTGATCATCAGGAATGAGACTGTAATTGTAGAGAAAAGGTAGATACAGCAGTACTCATAGTCTTGTACACCCCATTAGTTTCTGTTGCTGCTGTAAAAAATTACCACAAACTTAGTGGCTTAAAACACAAGTTTATTGTCACACAGTTCTTCAGGTTAGAAGTCCAACACAGGTCTCCCTGGGCTAGAGTCCAGGTGTCAGCAGGGCAGCACTACTTTCTAGAAACTCTAGGGGAGAATTCATTTCCTTACCTTTTCTAGGCCTAGAGATGGCCTCCATTCTTGGCTTGTAGTTTCTGTCTCCATTTTCAACACCCATAACATTGTGCCCGCCTGACCACTCTTCCATAGTCACATGGCCCTCTCATGTTGACTACAGCATGGAAAAAGTCTCTGCTTTTAAGGACTTTTGTGATTAGATTGGGTTCATCTATACATTCCAGGATAATCTCCCCTGGAGGGAGAAAAAAACTTGATCCTAGTCTATCTCCAGCGAGAATTTTAGTTTTAAATTAGAAATTTTAAGACTCCAGCGTCTGGCGGCCAGTGTTTGCCATTAGTGATGGAATGTCAGGTATAAAATCTGAACAGTGCGGGCAACAAGAGAACCCTCCAGCATCCCTAGCAGTATTCTTAAATCCCACTCCATCTCCGTAAAACCATTCTAGCCTGGATAAGGTCTCCACTCCCCTTCCACCTTCTTTACTGGCAGGAAAAGAGTTCACAGTCTATTACTGCCAGAGAACAGAAGATACTCTGAGTGGAAATTTCCAAATCCCAGAGAAGGGGCTCCCGCACTGAGCATACAGGAGTATCCATTTCCTATTTCAGCCTGTGCTTCCTCTGAATTGGAACCAGTATGGAGGGGAAAGAGACACTCTTTATCTCTGTCAGATGACATGTCTTTTACATGTCATATACAAAATTGACTGAGATCTTCAATCTAGACTTTCTAGTCTTAGGCATCCATGATGCCTGCCTTTACCTTCCTCTTGCTACTCTCCAGACCTTACAGAAACCAAATGATTACAACCAGTTAAAATTCAACAAAATTAGTAGATTCCAAGAATAGTAAAACTTAAAGAGAATTTCCAGGTGGTGCAATTCAATCCTCTTTCTCCCCTCCCCCATTTTGCAGACACACTGGAATGCAGTTTAAATTTTTCGCCAGAGGTGACTCTGTTGGTGACAGTGCCAGAGCATGAACCCAGGTACAGGACCAGGGTTCTTTTTAAGTCATAATAATGCTTTTAGCAGTCTGCCCTCCCTAATCTTTTGGAGTTTATAATAATGTTTTTTATCTTTATTTTAATCAAGGCTCTTTTGGCTCCAAGAAACACAAATTGCTCAAACCAAGTCAAGGTAAAAGGATGAGGGACTCGCACGGATCTGGGAGATAGCAGGCACTTCCAGGTCTGATGAGAACCTGGGAGTAAGGACCTGAAAGCCCTGGTGCCCCCTTGTGGGGCAAACGGTCCCTCCCCTCTCACCCCCTCTAATCCCTACATCTGCTTCCTTTCTTACTCATACTCTAGTCAAGGACATCGTGCAATAAGGTCACCAGCTCTAATGTTCTTCCCGCAACCTCCTCAACCCCAGCTTCCTTCTGTGTCCTTTATTTCTAAGTTTTACAAAATGATACCTGATCAGATAAGATCAGCTAGGTGTGGTCACAGTTTTTTGCTCTAGAAACACACATGAGTCGGTTGTTCGCTTTTGGTTCAAACAGTGGCCACATCTAAATAAAATCTTTCCCTGCTTGGTGGTTGGTGGATTGAGCTAATTGAAAAGATGGATATAACAGGAATATTGATCCTTATATGCCTAGAACTATTTTTATTTGACACATTTTTCCCTCAGATATGGAGACCGAGTTTTCTTTAAAGGTTGGTTCTTTGGTTTGCCCAAGTTCACACTGTATGCTGAAAGCAGGCTGAATTCACTGCAGCCTCTCAGTAGCAGCCCCAGGTCAGAGACCAGGAATCAGTGGATTCCCTGGTCCTCACGGCCAAACAAAGACATGAGGGTGCCCTGAGGAGGCTAAACATGTGGTGCCCCTTCAAACCTTGAGCATATAGAATCTCTCTTGAATCTTTGTTTAGTCAGATAAAGAGAATCAGATTTTTCTACTAATAAAAATTGCATGTTCTCTGCTCATGTTCGAAATAAGGGATTTGTTATATGTGTTCACTGCATGTGCTTCTGAGCCCGTCAGCATCTTGGGAGGCATATGAAAGGGTTTAACTTTAGATAATAAAATAGGGCAATCATCTTGGGAAATACCATCATGTCCTATATAATTTGGTTTCAGAGCAGCAGCCAACTACGCCTAACAACTTGAAAAGAGGGAAACTCTTGTCACTTGGTTAAGTGTCTTGGAATTGTTCCATTAAATTTGCACAAATTCTTAACAGAGATGGACAGGCCCTGGTGGAAAGTACTTACATGTCTGCCAGGGCACTGTCTCTATCTGCTGGATCACGACAACTCTCATCAGTTATGCAAGTCACAGTGGAAACCTCGGTTAAGGGGAGCCATGTTTCTAATTTACTTTAGTGAGTTCTTTTGAACACCTTTTAATCTAGATCTTGTTCAGATTGCTGAAGGCTCGAGTCAGATTGTTGAAGGCTCGAGTCTATAAAATCTCTGAGTTTCCTGACCGTAATCAGACCCAAATACTTCCTAAGTATGACTTGATAAAAAATAAAAATTTAATATATGCTCTTCATAAAGACGCTTGTCTATGAAAAAGAGACTTGGCACTCCGGTTCACGAATATCATTCATTTTAAGAAGATAAAGTAAATCCTATCCCACCAGAAAGTGGAAACAAATGTCTTGAGCTGGTTTCTACATTGCACAAATCTACAAAGAATCCCTTAAGGATCAGGACAACAGTCTAAATTTAAGTTTTCAGTCTCATAAAACAACTATTTTAATTAAATACAGAGATTCCCCACCAAATCTAATCCTCAATTGTTTAAGACTTTTTAAAGAAGGCATTAAAGTGAGTGGCATTGATAAAGATGCTGACAAATTCATGACCATGGAGGGCAGGGAAACTCCATGGTGGCATGGAGTGTTCAATGAAAGTGATGGTTCCTGTTGCTATTATAATAAATGAGGTCCTATAACCAGGAAAGTCTGAGCTCTTCCCCCACACTCTTTAAATTAATCCATAAAACTGTGTGTGCAGTTCGTTCCACACACAGCCTGGAAAAACGTGATGCAAAAGTCCATATGTCTACTGACTGTAAAGAAAGTCATTCAGGAATCCTTTGCAAAGGCGTGGGATGTGCATGATTTAGGTTAAGATTCATAAGCTGAGATGATGAGAAACATTATGGATGCTACTCCACAAACATGAGTGCTGAAAAATCTCTCCTCATCTCACCACGGCAGAAAGGAAAATAGAAGAGAAAATCTATGCACAACAATGACTCACAGGAGGACTTCCTGTCCTGGTTGTAAGAACTGTCTCCTTTGTATATAGCAACCACCCCTCCTTCTTAAAATCTGATGAAGAAATGAATGTGATCATGGTGTAAAAGTTACATGAAGTAATTTATATCATTTTTGATTTTTAAGCCCAAACTTCAAAAAAAATCACTATATGTAGATGCAAGAAAATGCTTTGTACATAAATAATATTAACTGGTTAATAAATAGAACATGCTGCTTTTCAATAAAAGTACCACCAAAATTATTTCAACCAGAAAGAAAACAGTCTTATTGAAAGGGAACTAATGTGGAAGAAATTCATTCTTCTTCCAAAAAACACACATCAAAAGTTGGCATGCAACAATCCTTAGGCAAAACTAGCATTCCATTAAGAATCAGAGATGTAAGCATTTTTCCAGATAAATGAGTTCCATTTCTGGTCTATTACTTTGAAAATTCTTACAGCTTAATTAAGGAGACAGCAGTGCAGGCCCACTGCATCCAATAATCTCCAAACCACAACATCCTGGGGAAAATCACATCAGTTCTTATTTCGAAAATTTATAATTAACAACAAAAAAAATTATGAAGTTTCTGTATGCATTTCTGGGTCATGACAACTAAAGCGATAATTTTATCTCAAGGTAAAATACAAATTTAAGGAAATTCCAGTTGGAATCCCAATGGGGTTTTATTTGGAACTGCTTAAAATAACTGTATTCTTCAAGTGATTAAAATGTGTATAAATGAATAAATAAGTGAAAATTACCACGAAGTGTTTAAAAGCAAAGAGGAAGGTTGAGACAGAAGAGAGAGTTTAAGAAGATTGTTCTCTTACATATTAAAAGTAACTATAAAATTACTGTAACCAAAACAATATTTCATTGACATAACAATAGACAAATAAATAAATGGAATTAATAAAAAGCCCAAAGAAATATAAATATATGACAAAGGTGACATTTGAGTTTTTAATGAGTGGATTATTTAATGATATCAGCACAACTGCCATCTATCCAAGAAAAAAATAAAATCATGCCATTTATATAAATAAATTTCAGAAGGATTAAAGATCTCTTTGTGTGTGTGTGTGTTTTAATTTTTTTAAACTTTATTTTGATAAGAACACTTAGCATGAGATCTTTGATATTTTGGGGGTGGTCGGTTTTTGAGATTTTTTAAATTTTTTTAAGTATTTTTTGTTGATTAAGCTACTACAGTTTTCCCAATTTTTCCACCTTTATCCCCCTCTGCCCTGAAGCCCCCCCAACCCTCCAGCATTCCCCCCCCCTTAGTTCATTTCCATGGGTTGTACATATGAGTTCTTTGAGTCCTCTGTTTCCTATATCATTTTTATCTTTCCCCGTCTATTTTATGCCTACCAATTATGCTTCTTCTTAGGGAAGAAGTACCTTTTCCCCCTATTTCTCCCTTCCCCTTCCCCACTGAACTCCCTCTATGTGATGTCCATTTCTCTGATTTTGTTCCTGTTATGGTTGTTTGCTTAGTTTTTGTTTTCATTGTTTTTCTTTCTTTCTTTTTTTTTACATTCATTTGTTGATAGTTGTGAGTTTGTTGTCATTTTCCTGTTCATATTTTTTATCTTCTTTTCCTTAGATGAGTCCCTTTAACATTTCATATAATAAGGGCTTGGTGATGATGAACTCCTTGAACTTGACCTTATCTGGGAAGCATTTTATCTGCCCTTCCATTCTAAATGAAAGCTTTGCTGAATAGAGTAATCTTGGATTTAGGTCCTTGCCTTTTGGGACTTCAAATACCAGTACTTCTTTCTTTTGAGAAATCAGTTGATAGCCTAATGGGAACTCCTTTGTAGATAACTCTCTCTTTCCTCTTGCTTCTTTTAGGATTCTCTCTTTATCTTTAATCTTGGATAACTTAATGATGATGTGCCTTGGTGTGTTCCTCCTTGGGTCCAACTTCTTCAGGACTCTCTGAGCTTCCTGGACTTCCTAGAAGTCTATTTCCTTCTCCAGACTGGGGAAGTTTTCCTTCATTATTTGTTCAAATAAGTTTTCAATTTCTTGCTGTTGTTCTTCTCCTTCTGGCACCCCTATAATTCGGATATTGGAACATTTCAGGTTGTCCCAGAGGTTTGTAAGACTCTCTTCACTTTTCTGAATTCTTGTTTCTTCATTTTGTTCCAGTTGGATGTTTATTTTTTCCTTTTGTTCCAAATCATTGCTTTGACTCCTGGTTTCCTTCCTGTCACTGTAGGTTCCCTGAATATTTTGCTTTATTTCACTTTGGGTATCCTTCATTTGTTTTTTCATTTTTCAATCAAGCTCAATCAGTTCTGTGAGCATTTTGATTCCCAGGGCTCTAAATTCTCCATCAGATAGGTTGGCTATGTCCTCATCACTTAGTTCTCTTTCTGAAGTTTTGCTCTGTTCTTTCATTTGGGCCCTATTCCTTTGTTTTTGTGAATCTGTTAAGTTGTAAGGGGTGGGGCCTTAGGTGTTCAACCAGGCAGGGCAACCCTCCTTGCTACTGTGGGGGAGGGGTCAGAGAGGGAACAGTGCAGCTCACCTGCTTGTCTCTAGTGCACTTTCAGTTGGACTCTTGTACGAGACTGGAAGTATCTCCCACCGTAGTAACTCCAGCTGTAGTCCACAGCCACCTCTGAGTCTCAGTTTTCCCCTTAACTCAGCCCCTCCCAAGCAGCCTGAGCCAGGCAGTCAGCCCTGCCCCCAGAGTCTGCCACATCACTACAGTTTTTCTGAGTTAGCCCACATGGTCCACCACCTTACCAGTCTGGTTGTTCTGGTTGATTTTTTCTTTAATTCCTTGGTTGTTGGAGTTCCATGCAGTTTGATTTTCTGGCACTTCTGGTTGTTTATTGATTTTAGATTGGTCATTTTCCTCCTTTTGGTTGTGCAAGGAAGCAAAGAGCTTCTACTTACGCCTCCGCCTTGGCTGGAGCTCCCAGATCTTAGATTTTTAAGTGTACAATATGGTATTGTTATCTATAGACATAATATTTTACCTCAGATCTCTAGAGCTTACTCACCTTGCATAACTGAAATGTTATCATGGTGATTATCACCTTTCCACTACACCTTCCCTTTATACCCCAGCCCCTGGCAGCCACCATTCTATTCTCTGCTTCTATAAGTTTGATGGTTTTGGAGTCCTCCTATGAGTGAAATCGTGCAGTATTTGTCCTTCTGTGACTGGCTTACTTCACTTAGCATGATGTCCTCTAGGTTCATCCCCGTTGTCACATGTTGCACACTAAGGATATGTGTAGGCCTTCATGAAAAAGAAAGAAAACCCAGAATTCCAAAAAGAGAAGACTGGCAAATTTGACTTCATTGAAATGTAAAATGTCTCCATGATAAAAATTGTAATTTCTCACTGGAAAAAAATATTTGCAGCCCTTGTAACTAACCATTGGTAAATATCTAGTTATCTAACAAAGAGCTTCTCAAATTTTCCATCAGCAATGTGAACAAAGAATAAGTAACAGAACACGGAAGAAAAAAATTGAATTGCTAATAAGTATATAAAAATCTCAAGTTTAATGGTAGTCTTTAAAATGCAAAAGAAAAAGAAAAAAAGGCAATGGTGAGAGGCCATTTTCACTCACCAGATGAAGAAAAGTTAGGAGTCAATAATACCCAAAATTGGCAAGGGCTCTCATATACTGGTGGTGGAAATATGAGTTGATACATTTCTATCGGAGAAAGGGATTTGACCTATCTACCAAAGCTACAACTGTGTGTAAACTTTGATCCAGTAAGTCCATATCTAAATTCTATCCACAGAAATAAGATGACCAATACCAGAAGCTGAACATTAATGAATGCTTCCTACAGTGCTGTCTGTAGCAATAAACACTGTTAACCTGGATCTCCATCTGCAGAGGAGGAGCTGGATAAACTATCATGGAATCACACTGAGAAATATGTGCAGTATTTTATAGCTACTGAAGAGAATAAATTTAATTGATGTGTAGTGACCTGGAAAGATATTCATTATATACTCTTTGTATTAAAAAATTACCAAATAATGTTTATAGTATAATATCAAAATTTTAAAAAAAGTTTTGTATGTAGGTCTACTGGTAGATAAGTAGAAGAAAGCATGGAATGATACATACCAAGTGGTTCACATTGATTTCAAAGAATAGGAACAGAAGATCTGTAGATCAGAAAGAAAAAGGGCAAGGCTAATGCTTGATTTGCTACATTATTACTTTAGAAATTTAAAAATATGAACATATTTTAAAAACAACATAGCACCATTGTTCGCTGGTATTGTTTTCATCTAAAAGTTCTCCTGTTCCTTTGGTATTCACATGTCCCTACCACTGCCATCTGATCTCCCAAACCAGGTCAGCCATGGGTAAACTGACCCATCTAAGGCTCGGTGTGAGTCAGAGCATTTTATGTGCTGAAACATTGCCCGAGTGTGAACTAATAAATGCTCTCTAATAATTAGTAATGAAAAGTAAATAACCTAATATTTCCTGTGAGTTTTTAACAAAGAGGGGAAAAATATAACCCAGACCTCTGATAGTCTCTGAGTCTCAGAAACTGTGAACAACAATCTGTGGTCTGAGCTTTCTGTTTTTTGCACAAATGTGAAACCAGGAGGAATATATCTCAAACCAGTTCAGTTAGTTACCACATTATTCCCTGAAAGCACATTCACTGACACGAGTATTTTTGTACACAAATATTAATGTGCTTTTACTTTCTAAAAAATGGGGAAATTTTTCAAAATTTTAAGCACTTCCTTATATTAAAAAAAAATCACTAACATTTTCTGAAGGCTTGCCTCGTGTCAGGCACTGTGCTAAGCACTTCATGTACATAATTAATCACCACAACAATCTTATTAGGTAGGCATTATTGTACACTCTATTTTACAAGTAAAGCAGCTAAGGTCCAGGACTCTGTATAACCTGTTCAATGGTACACAGCTGTGATATGGCTTGGCCATTAGGGAGGCCCAGTTGCCCCCCAGTAGAGTAGCAGAGGTCCCAGCCTGAACGCGTCTCCCTCAGAATGTCCTTAGTGCTGGCGAGACAGATTGGCCAAGGGTCCACTCGTAGACAGGACCAAAAATGTTCCAGAAGATCTACTCATTCTTAGGGTGGACTTCTTGGTTCAAGAAAAAGAGCCATCAGCCAATGAGAGCTGTGATAAATGAGCAGGTAAACACTATAAAAAGAGGAACATTTATATTCCCATAGAACACTGAGAATATGAGGTAACAACAGACCTCGGATCTGCACAGCATTGCATTCATTCCCTGAGGGCAAACCAGAAGGAGAGGCGGTTAGAGGTGACTTGCAGAGGTAAAAGTTATTACCCCAAGTACTAGAGCAACAGGATTGGGAAAAGCTGGCCCGTAAGCATGGCACTGTGAATAGACCAACGTGCATTGAGCTTCTGAACTTAACAAGAGTTCCATCAAATGAGTAACATGCAGAAAAATGTTTCATAGTAACTGCTGTATTTACCCTGTTTTTATAAACAAGCATCATCCTTGCTAAAGCTTTCCTAGATCTGACCTAGATTTTCCCACACAAAGAACTTTGGAAGAGTCTTCTTCATCTTTTAATTCAGGGAGACAGCCTTTAAGTAGAGACGTTCATTCTATTTAGATGTGAGGATCAAATATGGCATTAAGGTATATGTAACCATAGATAAAGAGAACTCCTAAAACTTACAGAACAAAATCTTGGGGCAACAAGCTTTAACTAGCTTGTGTTCAATTAACTTTGCAAATACACAAAAGTAAATGCTTACTGGAAATACAAGGTTGACTTTCCAGTTTTTTTATTGCCACAGGAATTTTCTGATTAATTGATTTTAATTTATGGAAGCCAAGTTAAGAATTACATGGCAAGGCATCAGAGAGATAAAAAAGATTAAAGAGAGATTTGTTGGAATGATCCTTCTGTATCAGTCTAGATACCAGCAGGAAAGAGTGAATATGTTCAAATAAAGAAAATATGAGAATTTTAAGAAAGGACTATTTACAGAGATGTAGGCAGGGTGTAGGGAAACCGGAGGAGCCTCGGGGCTAGTCATTCTGGTCACCACCCCTATACCTAAAGAGGGAAGGGGAGGCAGCGTTTACCAGGGAGCTGTGTGGAGTAGACCATTTTATAGAAGCTGTGACCCTCAAATGAGGGACATAATCAGCCAGTTGAGAACCTACAAGGAGAGGTACCTCTCCATTAGCCAAATTCAACTCATAACTAGATAGCGAGACTATTGATGTAATTCCCAAAGGTCAGCCGGCCTGCCATAGAGAAGGGGGGAGGTGTGAGGGGGATACCCAGACAGCGTCTGTCCTACAACTCAATGCCTGCACGCCAGGCTAAGCTAATGATGGTTTAGAACCAGGAAGCACGCAGTACCTTTTGGCATGATCCATAGAACAGAAAAATTTCATTCAGATCACAAACTGAGAGGCATAAACATGCCTTTCGCAGTGAGGTCAGAGGATGTTCACTGCTAGGGAATGTATCCTTTCCAAAAATAAAGAGATCATTAATTTTCGACTTGGCTTCTTCTAATCTATCTGTAAAACCCAAATATACTACAGGCATACATATCCGCAGTTAACATAAACTATAACCCCATTTCCTAAGCTGCTTTCATTATGGTACCTGACTAGAGAAAACATTAACTGGGAAGAAACAGAAAGTAAGAAAGATTGATGTTCTTAAGATTATTACAGGACACAAGCACATATTTTAAGCATTACTTGTTTTCAGCAGGTCAAACATGTATTTCTGGCTACATGTAGGTGAGAGTATTGTGATGGTCTTCACTTGAGCCAATAATGATTCCATGTGTCAAGGAAGGTTCATTTTTCTGTGATAGACGTTGGCAAACTATCAGCATGCTGTGAAGGGCCTGGACTTCTTTTCTTCTCATTGTAATATTTCAAGAGTAATGTCAACTGACATCCAGGACTCATGACTGTGCGATGAGATGTCACTGTAAGACTTTAACATATGGTAAGTTCAGATGTCAACCTAAGGGTGTCATGTTGATTAATACCTTTATAATGAACAGTATACAAAAATGTCTTTTATATGTCTGCTTGCTAGGGTTCACAACATCTTCAGATAGTTTTTTCCTCCTTTTTTATATTTTTTAATTTAGAAAAATAAAACTTGGCTTATGTCTTATACTAAATAGATCAAACTTTCATCAGAGAAAAGTTCACACTGTACCAAAATAAAATATTTTCTTTTAGTATTCAGTTATTTGGTTTTAAAAAAAAATTGCTCAGAGAAGGATTCATGATGGAGTTCTCACCAAACAGCTGTGTAGTATGAAACGAGTGCCTATTCCCGGACCCAGCCTGTGAAGGAGAATGGCTGATAGAGATCCCCAGGCACAGATGGTTTTACCAGTGAATTCTACCAAAAATTTAAGAAAGAAATAACACCAATTCTGAACAATATCTTCCCAAAAAAGAGAGGAAAGAAGACTTCTTATCCCATTTTATGAAGCCAGCATTGCCCTGACACCAAAACAGACAGAGACATTACAGGAAAACTATGGACCAAAACTACAGACCTGATGAACATAGATCAAGGGTCAGCAAACTACAGAATGTGGACCAATTGTCAGTAAATAAGTTTTTTTGGAATATAACCACAATCACTCACCTTCCATGGCAGCGTGGAACAACTGCAGAGGCAACAGAAGACATGTGTCCTCAGTTCAGCAATATTTACTATATGGTCCTTTGCAGAGTGTGCCAACTCCTGACATGGATTCAAATTCCTCAACAACGTTGAGTCAAGCAATATGTAAAAGCCATACTGTGACCAAATCCACACAGAGGGTGGTGAGGGAGGGTGGATGCCAGAGACAATGCCTCCTGAGGAGGGCATATGCCTGGGGACAGAGACAGCAGCCCAAGCAGACAGAGGATCTTTTCAGAGTGGGCAGGGACCCAAGTAAAATGAGGAGGATGTGAGGTGGCAATGGCAATAAGAGAATAGTTACCCACGCAGGGGATTGACGCAATATGTAAACATATAGAGAATAATCTGCTGGCACCAGGAGATAACTAAAATCCTAAAAGAAAACCCCACAAGTCCATGACCACATGGTTCAGTTGGTCGGAGTGTCGTGGCTGTACACCAAAAGTTGTGGGTTTGATTCCTGATCAGGGCACATAGGTTGTGGTCTGATTCCTGGTTGGGAATATACAAGAGGCAGCTGGTCGATTTTCCCCTCTCACATTAATGCCTCTCTCCCTCTCTCTTTCTCTTTTCTACTCTATAATTAAAAGAAAAAGAAAAATCTTCAAAAGAATTATGAGAACATGCCTAAAGGTAACAAAGGCCAGCTTCAAGGGCCTCCCACTGGCCAAATTATAGACAATTTGAGCATCAAAATAAATTATATTAGTGGATTATAATCTATTAAATAAAAATAGGTATCAATCAATCCATACTTTAAATAAATAAATAAACAAATAGATAAGCAAGCAAGCAAGCTGTTCTTTAGGGTTAGAAGGCAACTAATAAGTATTCAAGGAACTATTGAAATATAAAATGTTACCATTTGGTAGTCATAGTAATAATAATTAATTTAGCCAAAAAACACCACTGGATATGCAAACTGGAAGCGCTGATGGACTCAAGGCAATTGTTAAAGTCTTAGAGAATTTCATGACTCAGTTGTTAAAATTATTAAAACTTAAATTAGGTGGCTGTGCAACTAAATAAATTATATTTAAACAAGGTAACAGGCACTCAAACCTCACCACTTGGCCCTAACACCCTGGACCACATTACTGCTGCCCCGGCCTCCTACACGATGCCTTCTTCACCTTGCTCAGGTTCTGACACCCCATCCTCCCTCCCTTCTTCCTAGGTGGATACCCACCTCATTTCCTTTTGTAGAGGTAAAATTGTCACCTGCAGCTCTAAACTTATATTTTAAGAGGAGAGCATTGCCAGAGGAAAATCTTTTCTTCCCAATAGTTCTAGCAACATTCCAGGGCTGACACTGATTGGCTCAGCTTAGCTCACACAACCAGTCCTCAACCAATCACTGTGGTAGTGGAGGGCAGAGGAACAGAACGGAGCACACTGATTGCAGAAGCTGGGGCCAGGTGCTGAGCCCTGGAACCAAGGAGCTGGGTTGGTCCATCTGGGACCATCTGGGCTGAGAATAACATGCAAATTGATTCTCTGAAGGAAAACCAAGGTGCTAGAACCAGAAGAAGAAAAATTGAAAAGAGAGCAGGTAAAAAAACCCTGCAGGTACCCCACAAATTTTGGGAACAAAGAGGAGTGGAACTGTCAGGCAACAGAGAGCAGCTACTCATGTACCAGAACTAGAACCTGCTAATATCATGGGAAACATGGGAAGAGAGTTTTAAGAAAGAGGAGGTGGCCAAAAGTGTTTCATGCAGCAAACATCAAAAGGATTAGTGTAAAAGGTCCTTGTCCACAGCCATCATAAGTGACCTTGCAAGGGCCACTTGAGCAGAGCGATGGGGACGCAGGTCACAGTCCATGGAATGAGGCCTTGCGTTGATGGTGGGGAGATGAAAGCAGCAATGGCTCTTTTTTCAAGAAGTTTGGTGGTGAAAGGAAGGGAAGAGGCAAAGTATGTAAAGCCATGATTTTTTTTTAAATGGCAAGCCTAAATATACTTAAAGGTACACAGGAAGGAACTTGTAAATTGTGCCCCCTTTGAGAACTCTAGAAATTTATGCAGATAAAAGGGTTAGATGGTTAATTGGCTACTATTTGAGCTGTGCTCCAAATAATGGTACTTTCATATTTTTTAAGAAATTATCCTGTGCTATAAACTAAGAACTTGTAAAGGGTAGGAGGTGTCTTACTTCATGGGTTTACCAAGCAAGAGACTCACATAGTGCTTTTGAAGAAGTTAATTTTAAGAGGGAATTTCGGGGGGAAAGGGGAAGGGTTTACCGAAACAAGTATAAAGGACACATGGACAAAAACTAAGGGGGGTGGAAATGGGAGGGAGGTGGGGAGAACTGGGAGGGGGTGGGCTGGGATGGGAGTAAAAGACAGAAAACTGTACTTGAACAACAATTAAAATAAAAATTTTTTAAAAATTATTTTAAATGTTAAAATAGAGGGCTCAAAATTGACAAATTGCATTTGGAAAGCCTCGGATTTCAAATCTTCACTGTCAAGCAAACAGAAGCAGGCAAGCAAAATGAAATCTAGCCAAAGCTGTGAAAATCCCAGAGAGATGTGTCCAAGCAGCTCAGTCATTCCACTGGAACACCATGCATCTGTAAGGTAAGTCTTTCAGGTCCCTGCAGGATATTTGCTCAATCATTTATTCAAAAAGGATTCGAGTATCTACTATGTCTTCTAACACATCTATAATGTCTGCGTATTCCTGTAGATTGAGAAGCACTTTTGTTTGATTGTTTTTCACATAACTTCTCTAGTTTTTCAGTATAGCCTAAAAATATCCATCACTTGACAGTAATCCAGTTTGGAAATCTCGGTATGTTCTCAGCCGAGAACACACTGTGCCTGGGGCAGGAACTGAATCTCCCTGTGTTCTGTGCCTCCTTCCTCCTTCCTTGAGGGTAAGACGGCTTTGGAACAGTGATCGTCCCTTTGAACAATGAGCAAGGCTGCATGTTCAGGGATTCCTTCTGAGTCTCCACCTGCATAATCCTAATGAAAAATGAGAATGAGGAGGAAGTGAAGAAAAGTCCCTTAATAATAATATAATACCTCTCTCCAGATTTGTAGGATTTGAGTTTCCATTTAGTCAGAATTGGCGAGGAAATTCAAATATGTCTTAAATGCGGCAGAGGGCAAAAACAGATGCGCGATCATGAAGAGCTATTGCTCTTCAGGTCTGCTGAGTCTGTACAAACAAATACATTGACAGGTCACCTCATAGAAATTTTATAAGCAAGTTTAGTTTTCCCTTTGAACTCAGCAAAGTAGTCATCCCGAAGGCACGACAGGAACTCCCGGTAACCTGCTGCCACCAGCCTCATTCTTTTGCTGCTGGCTCCTGGCTGCCTTTCTGTTTCTCAGCCAATGACTGGAGCAGGGCATTCCAGAGGGACTGTGAGACCCAGATGGGCCAGAGAAAAGTGAGGAGTAAATAAATGGAAACTTCTAATTAAGTCACACTCAGAGTACCTAGCTTCTTCTCCATCCCCTCTGTGTTCATCCTCAGGATAAGGGTTGAGTTTCTCAGCTTGACTGCAAGGCCTTTTCTCTGTCACCTGGTTCCTATTTTCTGGTCCCAGCCCTGTGCCTGCCCAGCCTCCCCTTCCTTTCTTCCTCCTTCCTTCCCACTGTTTCACAAGTGGCTCTATCAGCCGGTAATGCCTGTCCTCTAGGAAACTAAAATCACTGAGTTCTGTTGCAATGTTCTTACCTGACAAAATAGTAACATCCCAAATGTAGTGCCTCATTGGTACCTCTTGCCACCTACAAAATGAGCCTAAGTTTCAGTCTCAAGTTTTATTTTTGTTTCATTCTTTTTTAAGAAAGCCTAAACTCTGTCTTTGGTAATCTACTCTGAATTGATAAATTATTAGAATTCTAATGGAAACAAGAATAACACCAATGAAACATCAAGAGAAATACTCAACTTCATGTGTGTAATGGGTACAATTTCACTTTCAGTTAACTGTGTATTGGACTATATTATGTATTATATTTGAAGCCACTATTGCTGGCTACTTTTGCTCACTTATGGCAGAGATGCTGAAGGGTTTATCAGTGGTGATGGGTATCATCATTTTTAAGTACAAAAAGCCATTTGAAAATCATAATTAAAGTTAAGTATTTAAAAAGTCATTGGAAATTATAATTTAAGCTTCTGGGCACTTGAGTATTCAAGAAGTTCATCTTAAACTCTCATGACTATTACATATCATTTCTATAAAGACAGCTATAGCATCAAAATAACCAAAAATTATTTATAGTTTTTAGTTTAATAGAGCTATTTATTCTACTGTTTTAAAAAGATAAAGAACCACTAGAAGTCCCTCATAATCTATGGTAAATACTGAAAGAGAATATCTTAAAAATATTCATCAGAAGATAGAGAAGTGGTCCACCAATTTCTTCTTTTGTGTTCCCATATACTTTTCCCTCTTACATCTCCATATTTTAATGGCTTATGCACTAAAACTTAGGCCTTCTACTTATTTGGAGATAAAGAACATGAGTGGATAAGACAACAAAGAAAAAGAAGATGAAGACAGAAGTGTCACGAATAATGACAGCATACATGCCAAAAGATGACATACTAATAGAATGAGACATCTAAGTCTTGGTGTGCCAAAGCTGAATTGATTCAAGCTGCTTTTGAAATAAAGACTCTTTGGAATCTTAATGTGTGGATGATGCTGGCTGGGAAAAATATCCCAGATAAAATCAAACATATGATGAAAGCTGGAAGAACTTCCCAAAACTCCACACGGCATTGGACTAAGAGAGAGTGTTCCTTAGCTTTGGGAGTTGAAGGATTCTTACACCTAGAGAAGCTATCCCAATCACAAACATCAATTAAATGATTGTTCTTACTTTTGATGTGAATGCCTGTGCTCATCTCAATTGACTTTCTTTCCTTTCTCATGATGAATGAAAAACAGTAAACAAAATCGAGGAGTGTGTATTTTTTTATATTTTAAAAATTTACCAAGTTATGTTAGACTACTGACCTTGAGACTTCACATAAATACATTCATCCAATGTTTATATGAATATTGTATTTTTATGAATTGCTACCTTCAGCATTTCTTTTGGAGATTCTACTTCCAAATTAACTATTCAATAAAAAGTTTTTAGCCCTGGCTAATGTAGCTCAGTGGATTGAGCATGGGCCTGTGAAGCAAAGGGTTGCTGGTTTGATTCCCGGTCAGGGCACATGCCTGGGTTGCAGGCCAGGTCCCCATCAGGGGACACATGAGAAGCAACCACACACTGATGTTTCTCTCCCACTCTTTCTCCTTCCCTTCCCCTCTCTCTAAAAATAAATAAATAAAATATTTTTTAAAAAGTTTTTAAAAATAGTGAGATAGTTTTTCTTTCTTATACATTTAGTCAAGAAGCTAACATATTACAGCCATCATTCTTCTTCCAATCATTGAGCAAAATTTAGGTTTCCATCTCTCTGTGTCTCTTTCCAAATATATTTCTTTTCTCCACCAACTCCTTTATTTGTTTTTCTCTACTTACTTTTCCTTCATAGTCTCTAATTCATCTCCACATCTGACATTTTAGTAACCAGCTTTCTAATAGAGTTCAAAGAGCACATCACAGCTCTCCAGGAAAGCAGAACTCTGTGAGCCTAATGAATAAGTATGGTTTTATTAAAAACTTATTTGCTTTTTAATTAAAAAAGTAAGTTTTTTTTTTACTATCCTTTCTTGTGCTTTTTGAGAAGTAGGAGTGGAAATGTTTTTTTAAAATGCTCATTCTGCGTGACAAAGTGGAGCCTGGTTTGTCAGCTTCCACACTATCTACAAATGACGAGGCCAGCCGTTCAATTCAATATGCTGCTTTCGGGGCTGAGAGCCGAACGAAGACACTGGACCGAGAAGCGCACCTCCAGCATTCTAGATCTGAAGTCCACGGGGACACCACCACCTTCAGGCTGCAGCTCTCAGTGTAGGTTGTTAAGCAATGATGGCAACACACTGACACTTTTTAATGACTTACTTCTCCTTATTTATAGCATTTGGGATCAAAGAAAAGGCTGCCTTCTCCCACGTGAACCTATGATTCCAGCTTTCCCCAGCTTCCTGTGCCATTGCTTATCAGTTTTCGTTATCTAGAGGAAAGGAGGCTTAGATTACGAATGGCTTAGATTATGGGTGGTTTAGATTATGGGTGGCTTGAGACAGTTTTCTCTTGGTGTTCTCTTTCAAGGATGAATTTCCCCACAGCCCCTGACATGGCTTCCAATCCAGCCTGTTTGTACTTGTATCTGTTTCCACTATCTAAAAATGACAAATCTTGTCATCCAGTCTGACTTCCCACTTTCATTTTCAGCTTTTTTTGGAAGAAAAGGGGCCACATATTAGTCTGACAAGCTCATGGGAGGCCTGCAAGGCGGCCTTACAAACTCAGAGATGTAAAGTAACCACTAGGATGGTCTAAAATTAAGTAATTAACTAAAAGCAGTTCTTTTTCCTACCTCCCTGTCACAAGTGGACTGCATGTAACACCCTATGACTCCTCCTTTGAGTCTAATGAATAAAATAAGGAACCGAACTGCCATTCTCTGGAGCATTTCTCAATCGGTTGAGGTATTGCTTCCCAGCAATTGTCTCATGTCGGCGCAAATAAGCTCACCAAAAATTCTCTACAGGTTCAAGTGTTACTTACACTGACACTTTTATGCCAGGTTCGGTTTTGAGTCAGAGCACAATTTCCTGTCAGTATTACACTACATGAAATAAGGCTCAGGAAAGCTGAAGCATTTTCCCCTAACATCAGTGAATCAGCTAGTGACCAGTCCAGTTCTATTTCCAATCCAGTGTTCTTTTCTTAAATCTTTCTACTCCTGTGTTACCAGTCAGAGTCACAGAAGAAAAGAAATTGCTCCCAAAAGTCACAAATGATAAGGCTTTAATACAAAGATAGTTTACTAAGGTGTGAGCAAGAAGCTAAGCTAAGAATGGTAAAGTATCCAGAAACTATCAATGGGGACTTGCTAATGGAAAGGCGTTACCATTCCAGTGCTGAAGAGACTCAGGGAGAAAATGTCAGGGAGAAAACCTCAGTATTGCTCTTGTCGTCAGAGTTCAGTGAGCATTGAAGCTTGGAGGAGGAAGACACCCAGTAGGAGGCATCGTGTGGTGGGAAGTAGCTATGGCCAGAGATGAGACATCAAAAAGAGTTGTCTCCTCCTCCCTCTGATCTCCTGCTGGCATTTCTCATTGCCTGAACCCCTCCCAAAGCCGGACCGTACAAGGTCCCAAAATGATTTCTTCTTAAGGAGTCAGCTTCCAGAGGCAGCATGCAGAATAGATCTAGGGGTTGGGGCAGGAGGGCAGGGAAAAAGGGAGAATAACCGGCACACTTCATTTAGGCACATTTGTGAACTAACGATTATATTTTAAAAGTATAATTCATACCACAAAAGATATGAATTAGTCCCATCTTAAAGAGTCAGCTTAATATTTAATTTGAAACCTCACCCTTGTGTGATCTTACATATAAAAAGAGCATATGACATCAAATACTCC